>AYEL01091485.1:0-102947 GCA_000484575.1 Olivierus martensii
TACTTATTATGACTTGTACCACTTGTACTAGGTTTATTTGTGTCGTCTGGATTTACTGTTTGTTTCCTCATCATCATCGTCATTTTTCCGTTTTTTAATCAGAAATTTATCCATTTTGAAATCTTTTTTAAAAAAAAAATATTAGAGTTGATACAAAAAGTATCATTGCTGTTTCCGCGAGGATGATTTATATTAACTAGAAAGTCCGTTAATACCTTGCATTTGGCTTTCAATCCAAAACCGGTCTTGTCCTAAAAGCCAAATGCAAGGTATGACAGACTTCCTAGTTGAAGAAAAAAAAATTTATATATACAGGTATTCTCCACTTAAAGACCTACCTATTTAACGACTGATCAAAGTTACTTCCGAACTTATGAGTATTTTTTTTAACGGAAACTTTAACGGTTGTAAGCGATGCGCAAGGACGTTTTTCGCCCATGCGCGTCGTTTAAGATTTCTATTGAATGTAAATCCCCGCAATTGTAGTTCCACAAATCTGAATAAAAATACTTTGTGCTTAATTAAGATATAACTTTTTAAATTGAAATTTGCTTCCAATATTTTCTAAATATAAGGAAAGTCATGAGAGCAGAACTCGGTAGTTCAGTGAGGAATACACACAGTTACTAAAAAAAGTAAATATGTACTTAGATGCCTTCATTCACAAGAAAGAAAAAACTGGATTAAATATAAAAAATACACTGTAACTTCATAATCAGAACTGACAAAATAAGCATCATTGTTTACTTATATAAAATCATTTTTATTCATACAATTACATACATACAATTCATTTCAATTTTTCGCGGCACACTAGTGTGCCGCGGCACAGTGGTTGAGAACCACTGATCTAACACAATGCTTTCTTGGTGTTGGGATTTTTTTTTCCGTCAGTGTATGAAATCTGATATTTATTAGATTTCCTTCAGCTATTAAAGTCTAAAGAGAAGAGTTTATATTGTATCACAGGAAGAAAAATATTAATATGAAAATAAGAATAAGATAAAATATTTTCATATAAAATATTTCTATGAAAATAGGAGCTTTGGCAAATACATTGAATGAAAAATAAGCATAAACTATAGGAATTAGAACTCTAGAAGATAATTTAAGAATTAACTTAACAGTTTATGCAACTTTAAATTTAAAGAAAAAAAAATTGAATATAGTGATAAAAATTTTAAACATTGTAAATGTGTGCATGTGTGTGTGTACATGTTTACATGCGTGAATAGCAAGGAAAGCTTGCTATTCACAGCATTGTCTTATGAAAGTTTGATTTTGGACATTTGATTATAGTTGAAAATCCTAACTTGTCACAATATGAAATTTTAATATTTATAAGTTAATTTGCTGGTTATTAATTTTATTTAAATGTTTAAGATGCAATAGAATCTGATAATTCTAGATTTAAAAAACATTTAATTTAAATGACAGATTTTGTTCTTTTTCAGTGATCGATTGTTGTGTTTGATGTAGACCAGTTGTTTTGTTTAAAAGATTCTTATTTTTGTGAATAGAAGTGTTTTCATTTAATGTTGTTATTTTTGTATATTTGTTTTTAGTATAAAAATACTAACTTTATGCATTTCTGCTGTACATTAAATACAATAGTGCTCAAAAAGATTGTATTACTTATATATATTAGGATGTACAAATAAAACAGCAATATATTGTATCTTCTCATTATAGTAAGTACTCTTGAATAATTTTAATGTTCAGTGGTGATTTCATACTTCAATAGATGAATGTAAATAGAACAAATATCATCATCATCATCATCAAGCTCCTTCCCATTTCTATATGGGGTTGCTGTTTTTGATGAGCTTTCTCCATTGCGTTCTGTCCTTTGTCCATTCCCTTCTGAGACCCTTTGATCTCAGATCGTCATCCACGATGTCTTGCCACCTTCTCTTGGGTCGTCCTCTTTTCCTCCTTCCTTCAACTTTTATGTTCATAAGTCTTTTGCCCGTGTAGTCCTCATCTCTTCTCATTAAATGGCCAAACCATCTTAATCTACTTTCTTGGATTTTACTTGCAATATCCGTAACCTTCACTGTCCCTTGGATGTGTTCATTTCTAATCCTGTCTGCTCGTGTCACTCCGCACATCCATCTTAACATTCTCATTTCTGCCACCTTCATCCTTTGTAAATTGGATTTCTTAAGGGGGAGTGCTTCCGTTCCATACAGCATTGCTGGTCTCACCACTGTCCTGTATACTTTGCCCTTTAGACGCACAGGGATCTTCTTATCACATAGGACTCCAGAGACTTCTTTCCAATTTTTCCAACCTGCCTGTATTCTGTTATTCACTTCTCTACCTGTCTCGCTCAATTCATCCACAATCGAACCAAGGTATCTGAAGTGGTCTGTTTTCCTAACTGTTGTTTCCATTAGCTTCAGCTCCTCATTTTCCTGGGTCCCTATGTTGCAGGCCAAATATTCTGTCTTGCTTCTGCTGATTTTCAGTCCTCTGTCTTCTAAAGCTTTCCTCCAATTCTCCAGCTTTTCTTCGACCTCTGCTCTAGATCTTGCGCATAAAACTACATCATCTGCATATAGCATGTTCCAAGGTGCTTCTTCCCTGACCTTTTCTGATAGGACATCTATCACTGTGTTGAACAGATAAGGGCTCAGTGCCGAGCCCTGATGGAGACCCACACCCACTTCAAAGCTGCTCGTTTCTCCTAGGCAGGTTCGTACTTTTGTCGTGGTTTTCCTATACATTTCTTGGATTAACCGGACATATTTCTCTGGTGCATTTCTAAGTCTGAGGCTTCTCCAAACTTCTTGTCTTGGTACTCTGTCATATGCCTTTTCCATGTCGATGAAGACCAGGTGGAGTTCTTGCTGTTTCTCTCTGAACTTCTCCATCATTTGTCTCAGGCAGAAGATTGCATCAATGGTTGATTTTCCTGGCATGAAACCAAACTGTTGACCCCCAATCTTAACTTCAGCTCTCAGTCTTTTGTCCAGGATTCTCTCCAAGATCTTCATGGTATGTGACATTAGTTTAATTCCTCTATAGTTGCCACACTTTTGGATGTCCCCTTTTCCCTTGTAAATTGGGACAATAATACTTTCTCTCCATTCGTCTGGTATCTCCTCCTCTCTGTAAATCTTCCCCAGGAGGTCCCATAGTAGGTCCAGCCCTTCTTCTCCAAGGGCCTTCCAGGCTTCAGCTGGGATTCCATCCAGCCCTACTGCTTTCCCATTTTTCATCTGCTTCAGTGCCACCTTTACTTCACTCTTTGTGATGTCTCTTGTCAATCCCTCATTTGGTATTCCATCTTCATGGTACTTTCGTTCATTCTCGACGTTTAGCAGCTCCTCAAAGTACTCTTTCCATCTATCCTGTATCTTCCCAGTGTTCCTCAGGATTTCTCCATTGACATTCTTGATCTGCTTGATGTGTGTAATATCTTTTGCTGTCTGGCTTCTGTGTTTGGCAATGCTATATATTTTCTTCTGCCCTTCCGGCGTTTCTAGGTCATCGTACAATTCTTGACATGCCTTGGCCTTTGCCTGTGCCACCTTCTTCTTTGCCTGCTTATTCCTGACCTTAAAGACTTCTAGGTCTGCTGGGGCATGTGTTGAGTCCCACTTCTTTTTTGCCTTTCTCTTCTCCTGTACTGCTGCCTGCACTTCCTGGTTCCACCACCAGCTTTCCTTGTTTTCCCAGCATTTTCCTGTTGTTTCTCCCAAGATTTCCCTGCCAGTACACCTGATGACCTCTGCATTTCTATTCCACCACTCTTGAACATCCTCAAAGTCCATGGAAACTCTCTGCAGGGCAGTTTCCTTAAATCTGCTCCTCAAAACTGTGTCTTTTAGTTTGAACCACTTGGTCTTCCTCACCTTAACCCTAGTCTTCACTTTCTCCCTGCCTGCAGGCCTCAAGAGGTGGAGATCCATGAGCATTGGACGGTGTTGTGTTGCTACGTGATCACTGGGGATGACTTTGCAATTCTTCACTTCCTTCAGATGTTTTCTCCTGTACAGAAAGTAGTCAATCTGTGTGCTATTTCCACCACTTTTGAAGGTGACCAAGTGCTCTTCTTTCTTGTTGAAGAAAGAGTTGGCCAAGGCAAAGTCGAAAGCCACAGCAAAATCAATGATTTGTTCACCCTCCTGGTTCCTGTCCCCAAAACCATGCCCTCCATGGATTCTTTCTATGCCTCTCTTATTGGTTCCAATGTGTCCATTAAGGTCCCCTCCGATGATAACTCTATCTTTCTCTTCCAGTTGTCTTAGTTCTTCATCCATGGTTTTCCAAAAAGTATCTTTCATCTCCATACTTGTACCAACCTGTGGCGCATAAGCACTAACAACATGGATTGTTTCCCCTATGTCCAGCTTCATCCTCATAATCCTGTCATTTCGGCGACTTACTTCTATGATGTTTTCCTTCATCTTTCGTGAGGTGATGATCCCTACTCCATTTCTGCCCTCTTTACTTGCACTGCTGTAGAAAATCTTGTAACCTTCTCCCAGTTCTCTTGTCTTGTCCCCCTTCCATCTTGTTTCTTGTACACACATGACATCGATCTTTCTTCTTTCCATCATGTCCACAATTTCCCTTCCTCTTCCTGTCATGGTGCCTACGTTGAGTGATGCAATCCTTACAAGTAGAGGTCTTCGAGCTAGCTTCTTTAGTCGCACCCGCTCTTGATGCGATAGCCCTAGCCTACTTCTCACAGCCCTCGGGCGCCTAAGGGACTGCGCGTCACCTACACCGGGGAACGCCCTAGCATTATCTGAATCATGGGTACCACTCATCATAAAGACTTGGCAGGGTGTTTTTACGGCCGGATGCCCTTCCTGACGCCAACCCTCCTCCTTTATCCAGGCTTGGGACTGGCCAGTCAGCTATATGGCTTCTTGGGCGGAGTTGTAAATAGAACAGATATGTTATCATATAATAATATTGTTTTAAGATTAATGTTATTATTGGCTAAATTTCCAATTGATGCCTCATAAGTATAACCAGTAATACAACAGCTTTTTGTGAAAACAATTAATAAACAAGTCTACATATATTCTTGATTATTATTGACAGTATGTAAATATTGCAATTTTGTTATTTAATAGTATCAAAATGAAACAAAATAAGTTAATATTATATGGTTGATATATATTATTTGATACTTTCATTCATTCTATTAATGAATAAATGGACAACAGCTTTTAAGAAAACAGTGTGAAAAATTGTGATGCAATTTTTTTAAGCACTACTGTATTTTTGTTATGTATTTGATGTCACTCATTTCAACATAATGTTTATTGTATTTTATAAATTTCCACTAGTCAAATTCTACAAATCAAAGTCAACTCTAAAATAGTGCTACCATGCAATATAATATACAGAAAGTTCTTAGTTTAAAAGTTCCTGCTTAGTGAGTTCCCAGGTTTCAGAATTTTTCAAATATGAATTATCAAAAAAATTTCAATGTAGCTTAGGAATATAAATAGAACAAAATATGAACATATGAATATGAACATTAATTGCAATAAATAAATGTCAAACATTCATGAAAAGGCATTAGTATATATACATAGCTATACAATACAGTATGATTGGATTTGTAGCAAAAACTCCATCTGTTATGAAGTCAAAATAGTGGCCAAAAGTGGAAATAGTATGCCCTCTGGTTTTACTGGAATATTATGTAAATAACTTGCATTTTTGGTTTATGCCTAAGGCAGTAATTCAGGCCTCGAAAACCTATGATCTGCGGGTCACCGAGTGACCCATTTCGTAATTTCAAGTGACCTATTTGAGTTCTGAAAATAAAGTATAATATATAAAAATAAATTATAAAACGTAAAATATGAAAGTAACCTTTGATCTGCGGGTCACCGAGTGACCCATTTCGTAATTTCAAGTGACCTACTTGAGTTCTGAAAATAAAGTATAATATATAAAAATAAATTATAAAACGTAAAATATGAAACGAACACTTGAAGAATACATAAAAAAATAAACTGAAAATAAATAATAACAATAACATTTTTGTTTGATTACAAAGTCGCAGTAATGAACATGCATTTTTATTTTTAAAAAATAAAAATTGTAACATAATTTCAAGGAGAAATCGATAAGGTTGGCAACATTGATCCATAATTAAAATTATAATTTTAATTTTTAAGTTTAAAACATATTATAGTTATTTTCTTAATAAAATTTATCTTATTATTCACCAAAAAAGACTGTTTTAAAATGAAAATAGTATTTTGGTCTTTAGATACGATCTGATTGAGAATGGCACCGATAGCGTATGCGCTGGCATCTGTGTGTAGTGTCAGGTGGGCAGTTCGGTGAGGGTGTGCGAGCAATGTAGCCTGTGCAAATTTGCTTTTGCAGTCCTCGAATGCTTTAGTGGAGTCAGTTGTCCATGGGATCTCTGAATTGTCGGATTTTTTGGTTCCTTAAATAATCGCATAGCAATAGTTGGGAATGCGCTGCATGTGGAATGTTTCTACGATAATAGTTTAATAAGCCTAAAAATAGGCGGAGTTGTTTTATAGTTGTCGGGAGTTGGAGTTTTAGTATGGGTTCGACCCGTTCTGGCAATGGTCTGATGCCAGTAGCGCTTACCAAATAACCCAAGAACGGTAATTCGTCCGCACCCAGAATGCATTTGGTTATATTAATGCGGATACCGTAATTTGGTAAACGTTTGCAAACTTCTTCAATATGAATATACTGTTCATCAGCGTTAGTGCTG
Organism: Olivierus martensii; assembly: GCA_000484575.1. Classification (NCBI taxonomy): domain Eukaryota; kingdom Metazoa; phylum Arthropoda; class Arachnida; order Scorpiones; family Buthidae; genus Olivierus; species Olivierus martensii. The sequence continues at coordinate 6,731 of AYEL01091485.1, forward strand.
GCCACCAGAATATCATCTAGGTAGACGAAAACGAAATCTAACCTGTGCAGGACTTCGTGCATAAATCTTTGGAACGTTTGGGCTGCACAGGGCAGTCCAAATGGCATATACCAGAATTCAAAAAGACCGAAGGGTGTAGTAATTGCGGTTTTGTGGATATCATTGGGATGGACGGGAATTTGGTGATATGCACGCGTCAGGTCAATTTTAGAAAATATTGACTTCCCGTGTAGATGGTGTGCGAAATCCTGAAGGTGCGGTAACGGGTATCTGTCGGGGAGTGTTATCTGATTTAAAGCCCTATAGTCACCGGTGGGGCGGAATTCACCATTGGGTTTGGGAACCATGTGTAGCGGATTTGACCAGTTCGATTTACTAGCGCGACATATGCCCTGTTCTAGCATTGCTTTGAACATCTTTTTGGCGATTTTTAACTGTTGCAGATTGAGGCGCCTAGGTCGTGCGAAGACTGGTCGTCCTTTTGTAATGATCTGGTGTACCGTATTGTGTTTAGGTTTGATTCCTGCCGGGTATGGGCGAAGGATATCCTTATATTTATTTAAGATCTCGTTATATTTTGAGTCATTTGCGATGAGTGTGATATTGCTATCCGCGCTGCGGATTGCCGTGCCTTTCGATGTGAACGACGTCAGAGGATCTAAAATACAAGAATGTTTCAAGTCAATTAAAAGACCGTAATGTTTTAGAAAATCGGCACCTATTATTGGTTTACTGATATTAGCGATGATGAATGGCCACCTAAACAAGCGTCGCAAACCGAGGGACAGCGAAATGGTTTTTATTCCAAAGGTTTTGATGGGGGTGCCACTTGCAGAGTAAAGTCTCATCGGCACAAGAGGTTTCATAGTCATATATGTCTGGTATGGAAGGATGCAGACATCACTTCCGCTATCAATCAGATAATGCCTAAGTGAGGTAGGGTCGTATATGAAAAGGCGGCTTTTGGTATTGACCGGGAATTCACACTGCACCGCGTGTGAATCCCTGACTAGTTTTCCTGGAAATTGCAGGGAGGTTGGCATTTTTTGGCTTTGGTGCCGAACTTATTGTGGTACCAGCATACGGTGTTGTTCGCCCGAGTATCAGTTTTCCTATCCCAACTAGGGGTTCTAAATCTAGTTTTGGTCCGTCGCCCTCTTTGTTCTGTTAGAAGTTGTACTTGCTGTGATAATTCTGAAATTTGTTTTTTTATTTCACTTAGTTCGCTTGTTGATTCCGCAGATTTCACTGCGAAGCATTCTTGGGTGTTGGGGAGTACTACCTCTACTATTTTATCTGCCATGGCAGCTAGGCCATCAAGCTTATTATCTGAAACGGAAAGGATAGCCTGTGCCTGGTTAGGGAGTCTCTGCAGCCATAACGTTTTCAGCAGGTCCTCGCTAAGCCCGCCTCCAGCTAGTTCTGCAGATTTCACTGCGAAGCATTCTTGGGTGTTGGGGAGTACTACCCCTACTATTTTATCTGCCATGGCAGCTAGGCCATCAAGCTTATTATCTGAAACGGAAAGGAATATTATAGCCATGTTTATGCTTAATTATATGTTCTTAATTAATAAGACAAACTTTGTTAATAATAAAGTAATTTTGCCTAATAATTTGCATTAAATTTTGAAATCATAAATTATAAAATCATTCGTCGATCACTGACATATTCTTTTATTGCTGGCATAGCTGCAACGGGTTTACTAGTTTTAATTAAATTAGTCATGTTAAGTTAGGCTTTAGCCTTAATTGTAAGGCCCTGTTGATATTTTAAAATTAATGTAGAATTCTCTTGAAGGTAGGGTTGTCGTACAGCTTCTACTGAAGTAAAAATACAATCTGCTTCCATCCAAGTTATTTATTTGATAGTTACAATAATACTATATACAGAACATATTATAAGTTATGAAAGGTCGATACACCTAAATTTACAGAGTGTGAATGCAACGTCTGCCTTTGAGCATCTCTGGACAGCAAAAGGTGAAAGGAACTCTTGTCAGTCCGTCACCAGTGCTCGAGGGGGACGTGGACGAGAGTGTTTTTCGTCGTGCCATCTGTTGGCACCAGGGGTAACTAACCGCCGCAGTACCCCCCTTCGAGCGCTAGTGTTGGGAGAAATCATCCGAGAAACGAATAGGGGATGGGTGGCGGATATTCCTGCCGGAACTAGTAGTACGCATGCTTGTTCTTGCATGATGATCCGTCTCATGCCATCTGTTGGCACCAGGGGTAACTAACCGCCACACTCTGAAATGTTTTTAAATTTTTGTATTTTGGTTCTTAATGTTAAATTTATGGTTCTAGAACTGTGGCATTTTTAGTATGTTCCTTTGTGTGTTTATAAAAGCTGATGATGGCGTTGAAGCCGAAAACGTTATTCTGATTAAATGATTTTGTTTAAAAGTATTGGTCTGCTTGTGTGTGCTTAGTACTTGTTTATTAGTTATAGCCTAACATTCTTTAATCTGGGCGAGGTTGTATTTTTCGGCTTTATTTTTGATTACTCTTGATGTACGGGGAACGGTCGTTGGTGCCTGTCTTTGTTGGTAGGATTATCGGGTAAGAGGAAGGCTGGTTTTACCCGATCAATTGACACCATGATCTTTTTGCTGTCCTTTAATATTTTGAAATTTTTATCTGTCCTTTCGAGTACCGGAAATGGTCCGTCATACGGTGGGCGAAGTGGTGCTCTCACCGCGTCAAATCGTAGAAATACATGGGTGCATTTATCGAGTTCTGGATGCATAAATATTTTTGATTGTCCGTGACACTAAGTTGGTTTTGGCGAAATTCTCTGCATTGCTTGTTTCAGATGTTTTATGAAGTCCTGGTGATTGATGTTGTCAGGACTTGATACGAAAAATTCGCCGGGTAGTCGTATTGGCTGTCCATATACTAGCTCACTTGGCGTTGTCTTTAAGTCTTCCCATAGAGTCATGCGGAGTCCTAGTAGAACGGTAGGGAGAATCTCAGTCCACCGATCAGTCAAATAGGCTTTTAACGCGACCTTAAGTGTACGATGCCAATTTTCTACGAGTCCATTAGACTGGGGGTGAAAAGCACACGTGTGAATATGTTTGATACCCAATAATAAATTTAAATTTTTGAAGAGATGGGATTCGAATTGGCGACCCTGATCAGTAGAGTTCTTCTTAGTCCAATTTCACTTTCAGAATTTATAGCTCACTATTAATTTTTACTGTTCAAGTTTCGCAGTTCAACTAAACTCAACTCAGGCTTGCAGCTCGCCTATTTATACAATTTTCCTACATTCTAGATTGTACGTTAACTGTCGAGTTAAGAATCATCTTGTTTCTAGAAATTCTGTAACAAATATTCCATTCTGTTGAGTTCAGCACCCCATTCAGCTATCAGTGGAGGAATATTGTTAATTTGTTGTTTTTTGTACCATATTTGATGTTAATTAATGTTTGTTTTTTGTACCATATTTGATGTTAATTAATGTTTGTTTTCATTTTCAATTTTGTACCGTATTCAATGTTAATTAATGTTTATGTTTTCATTTTCAAGTACTGTATTTGATGTTAATTAATGTTTGTTTTCATTTTCACAAAAATAAAGTGAAAAAGTATAAGCATTAAATTGTGTCTAAAAATTAATGAACCAATCTCCTAATTCGTTTTTTATACCGTATTTGATGTTAATTAATGTTTGTTTTCATTTTCAAAAATAAATTGTATATGCATTAAAATGTCTCTAAAAATTAATGAACCAATCCCCTGTTTTTTCTTTAATCCTTATATCATTTTGCACAATTATAAAGAACATATCCTCAACTTTTCTTCTTTAGATCGATTTACTGAGTTTACAGTTTAATTGAACATAGCCTTCTATTTTGTATGAATTCTGCATCTCGTTTTACATGGTTTCAGTTTGTGATTTTTCCAGGAACGTATCTACCACGTAAATCGAGGGATGAGTGTATTTATATTTAGAAAATTTATCTTCAGCATTTTGAAAGAGTTTAAATTATGCATTAAAAATATTTGAATTATATTATTATACTGAATACATATTTGCCAAAGCACAACTTCAACTGTATAATCTGATCAGTTTTAGTCAAACATGATCTCTCTACAGTTCTCTATTTTAAAGGAAAAGAAACACATGGAACCTCTAGTATTGAATTATTTTATTTCTCAATACATAATTAATCTATAGGTTAGATCAGAATATAATCTACTTTTTTCCATATGGTTTTTTGCATATAGTTTATTAATTTTATTTAAGATTATTATTGAAATGATTTATTATTATATGAGAGGCTCACAGATCCCAATAAAGCATACTGCACACTAGATTGGAATAGAACAAATTGGAATTTTTGATAAAAAATGTTTCAATGGAGTACTGCATACTAGCTTAGAATGAATTGGAAGCATCATATTGAATCAAATCAGTTTGCAAGAGAGAGAATATTTTGACTGATTCCAAAGGATTCTGAAACAGTATGCATGTGCTGGCTCAGCACATGCATATTGTTCACCACCATCAGAGCTGGATTTGCATTTTTGGGGTCCCTAGGACGAGCAAGGCTTTAAGACCCCTAAAAATTCAAATCAAGTACATATATTTTTAAATCTCATTATAACTTATAAGGAACCTTTAAAATTTTACTTTCTATCTAGCACTTTAATAAAAACCCATTTTTTCTTATTAAAAGTTTATAAAAGTTGAAAACTGATTGATAGTTTTGGGCCCCTAGAATTGCGGGGCCCTAGGATGCAGTCTAGTCGGTCTATAGGTAAATCCGGCCTTGACCACCGTCATCATTTCTTCATTGCCTTCACTCATTATTGAAATGTTCTCTCAGGTACTATTTTCTGACTGACACGAATTGTGATCTGTTCCTAGCTAATATGCAAATAAAATTTACAATAACTGTTCTGTTCTGATCTGATGTGATGTAGTGTGCAGTAAGCTTGTGTGTTTGTAGACTCTGAGAAATGATCTATGCAGTTAATTCTAAAGATTATACCAGTATAAAATTAGCTTCCTCACTCATTGTACCTTGTTAACACTTTTAATATTTTTTCTTTGCATTTGCATTTTTTTCATCCCAGAGCAAAAATTTCATGGATCAAAGCCTTTCTTTTAATTTTGGAATTTTTTTCTTTTACAACTGTTTGCATTTTGTTAGTGCCTTTTTTGCATCTTTTATATTTTCAGCTGCATCTTAATATTTAGGTTTATTTTTGTTATGGTGCCTAAACATCAGAAACAGACTAAATTTGGAAGCACACTTTCTCATAGATCCCCCATCGTCTGATTTCATCGACAATCAATAAATATAAATTAGTTCATGATATGATTGTATCTTCTATTACTGGAGATAGAATTCACTCATTGGTTGACTTTTGAATCATAAGTGATAACTATAGATAAAGAGCAAAAATATTTATTGTACACATGTTGTTCAAGTTACAAACTTAATTTGTTCATAACTCATATACTACTATTATTTTTCCTCCAAAATTATTGAAATAACTTTTTATATACTCTATTTTGTAATATATTTTACAATTGAAAAACATCAAAAATCAGCAGAAAGCTCATTTAAAAAAAATGCTAAAATAAAAAACTTCATATTTTTCTTTTCATCTTAAAATAATTTTATTGAAACAATGTAAGTTTATATTGCTTTGTAATAATTGCTGAAGAGGACTCAGAGGGTTTTTAAAGCACTTCAATAAAATTATTATAAGTTGAAAAGAAAAATCTGAAGTTTTTTATTTTTGTATTTTTCTGCTCTTTTTGCTAATGGTAACTGAGCTTATACAGATAAAATTGTAACACTTTCCTCAGAACTTTCCACACTGTAATATACGGTACCTGCAACTGTCATGACATTTTACATGCACTACTGAAACCAGCAGGATGATTCATGGATTGTTCAACCAAATTTGACCATCCTATGTCAACATTTTCCACGGCTGCTGGACTGATACATTTCCATCCTTGACTGGGATGAATAGCCATTAATTTCAGTTTCCTCAAATCAAGCTATAAGTTCCTGTCAGAATTCAGAGCTGTTGGTCCATGTCTTAAATTTTTGCAATGACAATATTCACAAAATATAGCTGCTGCATTTTCTTTGTTTTGTAAAACAACTTCACAAGAAATGTGTGCTCTGGCAAAGAGTGTGTCATTGTTGGAACAGGAAAGCCATTCCATAGTTGGATTCCTTTTTATAACCACAAAATGTTGTGGGACAGTTCGACTAATTTGTTTGCTGTATCCCTGTTCATTTCTCTGGTCTTGTTTTGTCTTTTTTTCCATATTATTGTGCAAAAATAAATGAACATAGTTAAATGCATTTTAGAGATATTTTGTGTATTCATTTCCTTTGCTCTGTGTGTATTTACTATTGAACAGTGCCACATTTCCCCTAGTGACAAATTTTGGAACTAATTTTTTGCAGATTCCTTTTCCCCATCCCTTGAATAGTCTAAATTTGAAGTTTGGTGGCATTACAATTATTAAGTTGAGCTACAAAGTGCTGTACACACGATAACTTAATTAGGATCACTCTGTGTATATTAGAAATCTTTTATAACAGTGCTTCCTAAATGTTCCGAAATGGTTGCTGTATGATCAGTTGGATTCATATCTTCAACTGCTCATACCTTGTGACAGTGCTAAATGATTGTGGAGGAATTCTGATTTAATTGAACTTGGCACATTGAGTGTTCTTTCATGTGACTCAACAATGTTTGTAGATTTTTTCATAAACATTATTCTTCAAATATCCCCAGTAGAAAAGTTTAAACTGGGTTAGATTTAGAAATCTAGGTGGCCATTCAATTCTACCTCTCCTACTAATCCATATATTAGGAAATGTTTGATTCAGAAAGTTAAACATTTAAACTGTAGTGAGTTGGAACTTCACCCATCAAAAGCTTCCTCAACTACCTTTTGAATAACTGGTAATACTCTAGTTCTTAGTAAGTGTAATTTACTAAATTTAAATTAAGCATCAATAAAAAAACAGTTCTATAATGTGATGATCTATTATTCCATCTCAAACATTCATTTTTTGAGTATGCTATGTATGAGACGTTCTCATCCAGTGTGGATTTTTGTCAGCCCAATATCTGTAATCTTGATGATTTGCAGATCCATTTAATTCAGAAGTGGCTTCATAAAAAAAACAAATCCAGTTGAAAAATTGATTATTTTCATGATATCTTTTAATCATTTTTTGACAATTCCTAAACTAAACAAATTTTATACAAAATTTTTTAACTACTGGTATATCTTCATAATTCTGTTTGCCATAGATTTGCTGATATCAGTTTGCTGAAGTATTTTTGAAAAAGAAGATATTCAATAATAATTTGCAAAACCTCTAAAGCTTTATCATTGTTGGATGTAGATTTTGATCTGTCAGAATTTGGCTTTAATTGAATCCATTCTTTCAAATCATGCTACTGTATGGTGAAGAATAAGATTTTGAAATTGAAGCATCATCACAATGTATATCATGCCATGAATCATTGAACAGATTGCTAACTGCTTTATACAATTTAATTGTATTAGCAAACCCTCATATCATAAGAACAGTAATTCATTCTGATTAATAAGTTATAATTTAAACTTGGCACCTAGCGTGCAGTATCAATTTGATACAACTTAAAAAATTCATAAAAAATAATTATTTTTTGAAATGTGATTGTAAAAAACATAACACATCTATTGAACTGTCATTAAGCCTGGAATGTGTTTTTGTGCACAAATTACCTGCAGTTGAAAATGCTCTTTCCGCATCCATGCTGGTTGGTGGTACTGTTAATAATGAGTGATATACTTCCTCTAAATATTTGCCTCGAAGTCCTTCATCTTCTAACAACTCGATTTCTTGTATGGAGGTTTTGAATAAATTTATTTTTCGTATTACTTTTCTATTATTGTTTGTGGAAATTGTTTTATTTATAGCTAATTGTAATTTCTTTTCGAGGGACAATTCTTTTCCAATATTAACATCAATATCATCTTCAGTGAATTCCTCTGGATAGGTTTGTGTTTGCTTTTCATAAATGTTTTTGTGGAAATTTATGATGAACTTAATTAAATCTGACTTTGTTAGCCTCTTTTCTTCCTTTTTGTTTTCTTTTTTAAAGTCGTTATAATTATATAAATACCTTAAAACATTTTCTAGTTCAGTATGCCTTTCTTCTATGTGAATTTTCAATGCACTGTATAATTCCTCAGATAGTGGCGTGTCCTGATCTTTAAGTGATTGCAACATAAAATTTGTTGTTGCATTTGCTGTTAATAAGTTGGAATCTTCCAACATAATGCCTCCACAGTCAGTTTTATTGGAAACAGAGCTGATACAGTTTTAGATATTAAATTAAAATTACTATTGGAAAAATTAATTTGTAAATTTAAGTCAATTAATGCTTTCTGAATTGGATTTTTTAATTTCAAAAATTGTTCCATCATTAAAAGCCAACTGTTCCAGCGTGTTTTAGAATCTAACATTAGCATAAGTTCTTTTTTCATTTCAGTAAGTATACCTTTTTGTAAAATGACATTTTTAGTAGGGGAACATTTAATTAATAAATCCTGGCACCTAGCGCGTAGTATCAATTTGATACAACTTAAAAAATTCATAAAAAATAATTATGAAATTTTAAAAAAATCCTGGAAAAATTTCTAGCTTCCTAACTTTCTAGTAGATATCAGATGCACTGAACCAATTTTGCCTTAATTCCATTGTTTTTAAGTAAAAATTTACATGTATTAATTTGATACGTGCAAGCAATTGTTATTTTTTTTAATAATAATATATGTTATGGATTTCTAAAAATAGCTTTCGCCCTTACATGATATCATTTGAGACATCAAGAGCGTCGATTGCTTTTATGTTTTGCAGTGAAGCAAACTAGATTTTTTTACTGTTTATTGTTAATTTTTTATTTTTCCTTCTTTTTAAAACCTAGTTTACTTAGTTTAATCATACATATAAGTAGAATAAATTATTTTAGTCATATATAAAAATGAGTAACCTTAATAATGGATGTTTAATTTATAAAATGTTTATATATTTAGTAATTTTTAGATTTTTTAATTTTAAAAATGTATACTTTACAAGCATTAAAATAATAAAATTTTTTCATTTATAACTCATTTTTATTAATTTTATAATGATTGATTATACAGTATTTATCTCTATTGCTAATGGCGCGTGCGACATACGCGTGCAATCGGAATTAAATATTTAAATTTGTAAATGTGTTATAAAAAAAAGTTCATAAAATGATTCATATACATTAAAAAATTAATAAAATATAACAATTTCAATAACTCAGTAAAAATAAATTTATTTTTAGAAAGATCTGAAGAATTACTTTATATACCGATTGACGAAAGCACCCAGTCATTAAAGTGATATCAGCAGAAAAATTTGGCATTCATAGTATATCTTATAATCTTTACTAACGAAGAGAAGATAGAATATTTGAATAGTTACAATTATGGAAAACCAGAACAACTCTATAATAGGATACAAAAAAATAACAATACAAAACAATACAAAAAAAAATAAAAAGAAGTTAGATAAAAAGTATTGCAAAACAACTTCATAAACATATCATAGAATTAAAAATAAAAATTTCTACTTTATGTTTAAACAAATATGATATTTTTTCTATAAAACCATTACAAGTTTTATAACGATAGGATTCTTATGTTTTTCAAGGCCGGCGTGACAGGCCACGCCTCTCCTTTCTCCCCACTCTGACAGACAAATGTCACCTCTAGTCATTTACGTACAAGAGTAATTTAACTTAAACAACAGGCAGCGCGTCCATTGTTAAATTTATAAACAAATTATGGCGAATTGAAATATGATACTCTGCTTTTGTAATCAAATGAGATCAGATTACAAAATAAATACTGAAAAAAACACAAAACGATAGAAAAACAGGAATTTTTGCAGTTAGGAGAAAACATTTGAAGGATTTCGATAAAATATTTCTTCTAATCCTATAACTGATAATAAATTATAGAGAAATTATGCAAATTAATGTATCAAATTGATGCCGCGCGACCAAAGATAATTACGGACGGCATGTGTCAGGTGTGGGTTAAATATCTTAACAACTTTTCGAATTTTCTTAATTATAGAAACAATCCTTGATAAGTTAATATTTCATCCTCATTACTATTATCTTCTTCATATCCAAATAAGGTACTTTCAACAATTATATTATTATTTTCTTCATTGTCACTCTCTTCAAAGTCAGAATCAAAAGTTTCTAAATCCAGAATATTTTTCTTCTTCTGCTCTTGATTTTGTTGATATGGCACACTGATTACTCCAAGTTGAATTCCTTGAGCATAGCATAATTTCTGATTTACATCAATCAATTTCCCAACTTTTTTCATCACCGTTGCTCCATCAGTAATTATGCAGACAATATCTTCTTTCAGAGATAATCCATGTTCCTCCAATTTGCAGTTAACTACTACTACACATTTTCAGCTGGCATACTTCCTGAGACATGTGATAGTCCTATATTCCAAATTTTCTTTTCTGAATGAATATATTTAAATAACGTCTATTTCGTACACTTGTCCATTCATCAAATGTGAGACTAAATTTTGTACCATTTAATTTTAATTCTTTTTTCAGAGAATTGCAAATATTGTTGCAGCAATTTATAAGAATTCTTATAGTATTAACAGATTTTGGTATATTTTTGAAACCTCTTGCAATTAATGACTTTCTCAATTCAATTGAAGTACAAAACACTCTGAATGGCAAACCATCTAATGCTGTAATGATCAAAACACTCATTTTTTCTATTAAAAAAATCTGTAATTTGTGATGTCTTTGGTTTAGTCACTGAATGGCAAACCATCTAATGCTGTAATTCTAGATAAAACTTCATCAAAACACTCATTTTTTCTATTAAAAAAATCTGTAATTTGTGATGTCTTTGGTTTAGTAATATCATTTTTAGGTGAGTTAGAATTTGTACTCATTGAATTTGTCTCAGATTCTTTTCTTTTCAAGAAATTAATGTTATGTTGTGTTTTTAAATGTATATGTAGTCCGCTTGTACTTCCTCCAAAAACTTTAATAATCCTTGAACATGTTTTGCATCTTGCCAGCATATTTTTTTCATCATGTAAATAATAAAACCAAACCGAAGTATTATTGGCAGATTTTTTTATTTTCTTTGAAGTCATTATTATTCATTATGGATAAATAATAAATTAGAGAACTGCTTGGAATCTAAACATTAAACTTCAATATCATCAAAAGCACAAACCAGCAGTCAAGAAAAACAGGCTTTTATTAACTAAACATAAAAACGTTTTCGGTATATTTTTTATTTATTTTATTTGATTTTTAGCTATGTACATACTGTTTTATTTATTTTATTTGATTTTTACCTATGTGCTTATTATATAATACGGTTAGGTTTTTGTATGTGTAGCTTGTAATAACTTATGATTGTTAATTTATTTTTAGAAAGATTTGAAGAATTACAAGCTTTTATATATATAATTGGAAATGATGAAAGCACCTAGTCCCTAAACTGATATCAGCAGAAAAATTTGGCATTCATAGTATGTCTTATAACCTTTACTAATGAAGAGAAGATAGAATATTTGAATTACAACTATGGAAAAGCGAAATAACTTTATAATAGGATACCCGATTTGTTTATAAATTACAAAACACTACAAAAAAATTGAAAATAAACAAAGGGGGTTAGATAAAAAGTATTACAAAACAACTTCATAAACATATCATAGAATTAAAAATAAAAGTTTCACCTTATGTTTAAACAAGTATGATATTTTTTCCATAAAACCATTACATGTTTTGCAACAATAGTATTCTTATGTTTTTCAAGGCTGGCACGACAGACCACGCCCCTCCTTTCTCTCCACTCTGACAGACAAATGTCACCCCTAGTCATTTAAGTACAAGGGTAATTTAACTTAAACAGCAGTCAGCGCATCCATTGTTAAATTTATAAACAAATTATGGCAAATTGAAATATGATACTCTGTTTTTTTAATCAAATGAGATCGCATTACAAAATTAAATATTGAAAAAAACAAAAAACAATAGAAAAACAGGAATTTTTGCAGCTTAGGAGAAAACATTTGAAGGATTTTGATAAAATATTTCTTCTAATCCTATAACTGATAATAAAATATAAGTAACTTATGAAAATTAATGTATCAAATTGATAAAGTGTGATCGAAGATAATTACAGACAATACACATCAGGTGCCAGGTTAAATGCATTTTTAATCAAAATTGAAAATGTCTTGATATTGTTGCAGACTGTCTCCTTTGTGACAGTGGTATCTGTACTCTTGATTATTCAGGTTACTCATCCATTGTGATAAGTGCATTTTTCAAAAAGAAGTATTTCAAATAAGTTTTGTATTTTTTGTCTAGAAATTAGAATATACAATAAAAAATGGAGGTTCCCATTTAAAAAAGTGAATTAGTCTTTGGATCACTATCAACAGTACTATCTATGATGAAACAGTTATTGCTGTATTATGTCTCTTAAAATCAAATAAGTTTTGTCTAAACTATTTTTTCATAGAATGAGTATTTTTCAAGATACTTGACCATTCTGGAACATTTGAGATGCACTTATATAAGCACTATATTATGATATAAATATATTATTATATCTATATCATAATATATTGTTTAATATTAATGAAAATAATGACAACCATAGTAGAAATTGTGACATGAAATATAGAAAAGTTAATTATTTCTGATTATCTCTCATCCTCTGTAAAAATTTATGATGGATTAGGTCTGGACCATTCCTAAAATCTCCAATCTCTATAGTCTATCTGTATCCATAACTGTAGATGACTATGATAGTGTTGGAATGATTTCACTATTTAGTAATCAGTGAACTATTAAAAAGTGGCATTAAAAAGTAGATGTTATTGTCTGTGATCAGTTACTTATTCCAAATTGTCTTTTATTAGAAAATAATTTCCTTTAATCATAATGCATGGCTTATAATTGCTATGTAGCATTTTACAATTAAAATTTGTAATTAAATCAGCCTTTTGCATTTCAAGTAATATAGTAATGTTTAGATGAAAAAATTACCAAATTTTATCCTATAATTCCAATAAATCTAGTTATGTTATAAACCCTATTTATAACATTAGACCTATGGGTTTCTTTTGTTTCAGTTATCATTTTAGTTAGGCATGATTTTGAATCATAATATTAAATAAGATATGACTATATAAGTAAAGAAATATCTTTCCAACATGATACTTTTTTTTTATAAAAAACATTCTTGATTTTAAGTCTTACATTTAATAATAATTCAATTATTTTAGTTTATTTTTCAAAAGAAATGAAGGATTTAAAGATCATCATATGTAGTGATTAGTGTGTATATTGTACACTAATAATTTTTGAATTAATCATTGTTTTCATATTCTGTTATTAAAGATTATCTTTAAACTACATATTTTACTCATATAGCTTCAACCATTTTTAATCTGCTAATTTTGAACATTTATTTTTAATAAAACTATAATTTCCTATAGTTTTAAAAATAGGAATTATTCATATTGCGAGATTTTTTCCCCCAACTAATTTTAGAACTATATGATTCTTTTTTCACTTATAAAATGGAATTTTTATACCATTTTATAGAATTTTGAGTCGTTAAAGTCAGTTTTGAAACAAATAGATGAAGTTGCAGATTTAATCAGTTTAAAAATAGTAGATATTCATACTCCTGAGGTTTCCATGTAATAAATATTGAATTATTTGGTAGATTTTTATTCAGTATGATAGAAATTTAGTGATAAAACATTATTAAATGGTAAAAACTACCAGTGATTATTGAACTTGGTTATAGATGTTTTTAGTTTATAGATGAACTTTTTAGTTTTACAATATAAGCATCAAGGGAACTTATTCAAATAAATCCAAAAATACTAGCCAAAATCTAGCCCTTGAATTACAACGGGCTTTTTTTTTTTCGAATTACAACGGGCCAATTACCCTTGAATTACAACGGGCAAATTCAAGGGCTAGATTTTGGCTAGTATTTTTGGATTTATTTTTAGTTTTAGATGAACTTGGTTAACTAATTATAATTTCGGATATATATTTTAATTTTGCATATTTTAATCATTTCAAAATATATGATAGATGATTAGTATATATGATAGATGATTAGTTCTTTCTAGAATTATTTTCTGAATTTATTTGTTTTACATAAAATATATATAAAAGCACAAGGAATCCAGAAAGTGCTTTAAGCAGAAAAAAAATACAAATTTATTTATTAGTCTATGTATTGAATAACTAATAATAAATTTGTATTTTTTCCCTGTTTAAAGTGCTTTGTGGATTCCTTGTATTTCTTATAGGCAGCAGAACTTGATAGTTTAAGTATTAATAAAAGTATATTAATATAAATCTGATATGATATACAGTCGATTCTTGTTATTCGCGAATTCCATATTCGCCTATTTGCAAAAATTTATTTGTAACCACAAAATCAATTTTCACGGCACTTTTGTGCTTATTTGCAGTCTCCTGCATATCAGATCTTTAATCAGTGTAAACTGTCTCTCTCTCAAATAAAGGAAATTGTTACTAAATGTAATCTCTATGTCGTTCTGTGGAAAAGTCTCATTATCTATCCTCGCTTGCTCCACAGACTGCAGGTAGGCCAAAAGCTTGTTCATATCATCAAGTCTAACCTGGATCTAACAGAAGAATGCAGCCCTATGCTTGAATGCAGTCTTAAATTTAGGTGCCTAACTTCCTGCAAATTTGTTCCTTACACAGAGATTGTAGATCATCTGAGGCAAAAAGTGACAGACAAGGCTGATGCAGTTCAAGAAGACAATGTGTGAGCCACCATATCAAACATCCTGTAACATCAAACAACTATCATTAAAATTAATATTTTATTTACTATATAGTTAGTGTTTTAAAAAATTAAATAAAGATTAACTATAATTATAATATTGTATATAATACTGTACACTTCATATACTGTAATTATTTGTAAGTACTGTAATACCCATTAAATGTGTCTTTAAACAGAAAAAAACACACAAAACAAGGATGAAAATGTTGGGAAGAAAAATTCTCAGGAATCTAACTCTACATTTCCCATAGGCACAATGGTTCAGTATTTGTGAAGAATTTACAGACTGTAACTATCACAAATAACGAGAATTGTCTGTATCTATATATACCATATTACTTCAAATTTAAGCCAATAGTAGGAATTTAAAATTGGAAAATTCTAAAATTAAAATGATTTTATAATAGGTATTGAAAAATAAGAAACATTTTAAAAAAAAAAAGATTTTATAATAGGTATTGAAAAATAAGAAACATTTTTACTTAAATTTATAATAAGTATTGAAAAATAAGAAACATTTTTATTTACTTAAATAGTACTAATATACATAATAAGTTACCGAATAAATTGTAATCAACGATCATAATACTATGCGCATACATAGATGTAAAGCAAAAGCCCAAACGTTCGAGAGTGGAGCTCGGGAGAAATAAGATGTTAAAATATTTGCTTTAATATTTTTTTAAAACATCTATGTATCTATATATACCATATTACTTCGAATTTAAGCCGCAGTAGGAATTTAAAATTGGAAAATTCTAAAATTAAAATGATTTTATAATAGGTATTGAAAAATAAGAAACATTTTTATTTACTTAAATAGGTACTAATATACATAATAAGCTACCGAATAAATTGTAATCAACGATCATAATACTATGCACGTACATAGAGTGTAAAGCAAAAGCCTAAACGTTTGTGAGTGGAGCTTGGGAGAAGTAAGATGTTAAAATATTCGCTTTGAATTTAAGCCACACCCAAATTTTAACATCAAAAATTTGAATAAAGAGTGCGGCTTATATTCGAAGTAATACAGTAATTATATATCATTATTCAATATTCATTTTGAATTTAAGCTGCACCCAAATTTTACATCTTAAAAATTTGAATAATGGCTTATATTCGAAGTAATACGGTATTATAAATCTGAAATGCCTGAGTGCGTATGTGTGCCTTTAATGCAAGATTTTTATGAAACAACTTTTGTTTGTTAGAGAATTTACACAGGAAAATTTAAAGACAGGTATTGATTATTAGAAATTGATTTTATATATTGTAATTTATGTAAAGTACTTGATATAAATGGAAGATCAACACTATTTGAACAACCTCATTGGGTTACACTGACCGTGTGACATATTAGCTGGCCAATATCATTGGATTAGTATGATCCATGTCTTTAGTAACTGTGTAGTCTCATTGGCTCATAATGGCCACATGATTGTTGCCTGTGATCTCAATGAGACTGTTCAGTTAGTAAATTAATGGTGGATATTGAATACTGTGCTGTATATTATTTCATTAAATTATTGAATTTCAGATTTCATGTTAAAAGATTTTTAAAGTTTTTTTTTTTAAATCTTTCTCCAATTTTCTATTGATTATAGTTTAAATTACATTATTTAGCCAAACTTTGATTAGGCTTAGTGGCCACGTGTTATTAGCATCTATGGCTATTAAAGATATCTAATCTATATATATATATATATAAATCTATAAATACTTGTGTATTTAGATTTATACCTTGTTCAATTATAAGGCAAGATAGGCTGAATTGATTTTTATGATATAACCAACGTATTTCCTAATGCCTCTTAAGATTGTCAGTATCATTACTATGTGCTTCGATGTCCACATGTGAAGAAACGAAACTGTCATTGCTATAGCAGCACAGCAATTTGACTTACAATAATGGAATTTTATTAAAATTTTTGAATTATTTATGCTGCTACTGATTTTATTCAATTTTTATTTAATCTCTCAGTATTTTTCAATCTGTGATTCTTTCATGATTTTCACTATTGTAAGTTTTTATTATTTAGAAGAATTTGTATTTGAGATTGTTGTATTGTTTGAAACTATGTCATTTCACCTGTTGTTTTGATATAAAGTTTTCATACATCGTACATTTGTATAAATTTCATAATGCCACGAAAAAGAAGGAACTCTTTAGGTACATTAACTCCTCCTGCTAAAAGATTGCGTTTAATTTGAGAAAATGAAACATTAGAAGATTGAACAAATCAACAGAATTCTAATAGAGAAAAAAAGGGAATATTCAAAAAGACACATATTTCAAATGGAAAATGTATCTATATAGAAAAGGTTTTCAGAATACATTGAAGAAAATCCTGAATGTCATCTAAAAGGTTATAATTTAAGAAAAAGAGAAACTTAAGTACAATGCTATGAACTGCACAAGCAACACTGTGTGTGCGTGCGTGCGCGTGCGTGTGCATGTGTGCACGTGTGTGTGTAACAAATATTTGTTTATCTGGTACTGACATTATATTTTAAAGCAGTAATTGTGCATGTGTGCGCGTGTGTGTGTAACAAATATTTGTTTATCTGGTACTGACATTATATTTTAAAGCAGTAATTATTAAAATTTTTTATTGCAAAATAGAAAAGAATACAGACAAGAAAGCAGAGAAAATCAGTTAGCGCATATTCATCAAGATATAGCTCCATTATCACCATTACCAGCTTCTTCAGAAACAGCTACTGTAGTTGAAACTACTAATATAGTTTTTAGTAGAGAGAATTCTTTAGCAACTATTAGTACAGCTTTACCAGCTGATACACAGAAATTCTTAAAATTTGCAGGTATTTTAAATATATATTTTAAATTTATTCTATTAAATTTAAATTATCAACTCTTTTGATTAAATTTTTTTTTTAATAGAAACTCATCGCACTGTTTTAAATCAGATTCTTCGTCAGTCAACTACACCACTTGCAGATGGTCCATTTTCAGTATTAGTTGATCATACTAGAGTTTTAGATTTTGATGTAAAACGAAGATATTTTAGACAGGAGTTAGAAAGAATGGATGAAGGAGCAAGGCGTGAAGACCTTGCAGTTCATGTACGTCGTGAACATGTATTTGAAGATTCATTTAGGGAACTGCACAGAAGATCACCAGAAGAATGGAAAAATCGTTTTTATATTGTCTTTGAAGGTATTAGATATAAGTATATTTTTATTTATTGTAAATACAGTAGTGCATCAATTATCTGAACTAATTCTAAAGTAAGTGTAATTAGGCCTACAATTAAATTATTGTATGCAAGATTATTTTATTGTACTAAAGTAAGAAGTATTATAAAAATAATTAAGGAAATCATTTGTAAATATACTCAAACTTGTGTTTGTGTATATTTACAAACACAAGTTACCTTTCATAGGAAATCATTTGTAAATATACTCAAACTTGTGTTTGTGTGGTTTTTTTGTGCGGCGTATAAAAAAATTCCATCAAATGCATAATATGAATAAAAATTAATTAAAAAAATGTAATTTAAAAAGAAAACAACAAAGGCTGTCAAAATAACATGCAAATTAAAAAGAATCCAACACATGGCCCACCCGATATTACTGTATTTGTACATATTGTGCCATCTAGTAACAATAGTTGATAACTGTTCTGTGATTAATGTACATGCCTCTTAACCGAAAAATATTCCGGTCTGTAGATTCAATTTTTTCTTGTTTGGAAAACCAATTTCTAGCTACATCGTGAGGTTTTGAATTACATATTTTCTATGTGGGACTTTTTTATGTGGTCCCTATTTACTGCATAAAAAAAAATTTTTTTAAGTGTGTTGCAAACAATATATTTTATTGCTACTTGCGAAGTTTCAGAATATCTTTTTTAATGCAATTTTCTTTTATGCGGTCCCTATCCCTCACACAAAAACAGGTTTGACTGTAATAATCAAAATATTCACACAGTAACTAAAGCCAGTATTTGATTTTAAATACTTGTAATTAATCCCTGCTTAAACTCTTATACAGTATTAACAATTTAAATATAGCACTAGTAGCAGTTGAGAAAAAAACTTTAATACGTGCAAACATTTTTGGCACAATGGCTATCTTCAGGCTACACAAATTAGAAGTAGAACAAGTTTTTTTAAAATCTTACATTAGAACAAACATGTGTTGCTATGGTTACAAACAACAGCTAGATAAAGGAAAAACTAAAATAAACTAAATATAATAGAAAAAAAACAAATATAATATTTAGGTAAATGGTTAGGATTGCAAAATTATAAAATATATCATCATCATATGTAATAAAGGAATAAGCATGTAATTTTTTTTCTCAACTGCTACTAGTGCTATATTTAAATTGTTAAACTTGTAATGACAAATTAAGATCATTTCTATGCTATACTGCATTTATCTTTGAATAAATAATCAGAAACAAATGCTTAAGTGGTAAGAATAACAATTCAACAATTAAAAGTATATACTTTAATTTTATTTTTGAATGGCAACTAAATATAATAGAAAAAAAACAAATATAATATTTAGGTAAATGGTTAGGATTGCAAAATTATAAAATATATCATCATCATATGTAATAAAGGAATAAGCATGTAATTTTTTTTCTCAACTGCTACTAGTGCTATATTTAAATTGTTAAACTTGTAATGACAAATTAAGATCATTTCTATGCTATACTGCATTTATCTTTGAATAAATAATCAGAAACAAATGGTAAGAATAACAATTCAACAATTAAAAGTATATACTTTAATTTTATTTTTGAATGGCAGTGATTCAGATAATTGTGTTCTACTGTACTTAGTTTTTATATATTATTTAAATATTTAATTAGGCTTTGTTTTGAATAGTTAAATTAAGAGAAGTTTTTTGTTTGAAAAGAAGTATAAAAGCAAATATAATTGACATTTACATAAGCAAGGTTTTCTAACTAGAATCTATCCCATTTAGTTTGTTTTTCAGTCAAATTGCAGTAAAATCTGTCTAAGCTGGAATTCCAAGGGACCAGAAAATTTTTTTGCCTTAAACAGTTTTCCAACTTATATAGGTTTCACTCTGGAATAAAAAAAAAATACATTTAATGCATTTACAATACATTGTTATTGCAACAGTACCTATTTTGGTAATACAGTGGATTCCACTTAATTGGGACAAATCTCAAAGAATGAAAACCAAACTAATAAACTAATACAAAATTTAAACGCTTAATTGGGACAGTAGCAGAAAAGGAATTTTCAATTTTTGATATATTTTAGGGATTTTTCAAAATTATGGCTATACATATATACACTAATCTTTGCCAAAATGTCAAGAAAGGATTTTACACTCAAGTAAAATTGCTTGGCGGCTGAATAAAATTAAAAGCCAACCATTTAATACAAGCTATCATAGAATCGCTGAAATAAACAAAAATCTACCATAGACGCATCTCCTACAAAAAGAAAATCAACTGCATAAGGAGTGGGCATTACAGAAAGAAATTCCTTTCAGGAACATCGAAAAGAAAGCGTGATGGAAACATTCAGAAGTCGAATAAGCATTAGATCAATGGATTTCTATAGTTAGTGGGCGAGGCGTGAATATGGGCCCAGTATTGAAGACGGAGATCGGTAAAAAACTAATAATTAGTACCTATTTTAATAAATCATTAAAATAGGTACCTAATTATTATTTTTTACCTATTATTTATTTACCTACGAATTACATATTTTATTTTAGAATTTATTATTACTTCGTTTAATTGGGACAAAATGGCTTGGCCCGACCTGTCCCAATTAAGCGGAATCCACTGTATATAAATAAAATATAGCATCAAATTACTGTATTAGCCTATATAATAAAATGGATAGGGTATTTTTGAAAAGCAAATAAACTGGATATAATAATAATGTTGTATTAGAAAAGCATTCAACAAGAAATATTAAACTACAAGTTTTATTTTAAAATTTCAGTCTTCAGTTCTTCAGTATTCAGTAATTCAGTTTTATATATAGTATATTTGTATTAAGTACAAAAATTACAAAGTTTCTTTTCCACATTTTGTCAAGAGTTTTTTGTTTTGCTTGTTTACTTAAACATGTTTCTCTTTCCATCATTGTACATATTTGCAAAAATTTTTCAGTAATTTGTATGCAACTGAAATGTTCAGAAAATTCTTCTCACACAGCCAGTTTATTCATAGCATTAGCAAAATTTCTTGTTTTTTCTGTTTTTGGAAAGTCTCTTCCCAATATTTTTTCACTCCCGTCTTCTTCATTTATAGAATTTTCTTCTCTTCTTCACTGGATCAAATCATTCATAGTTTGATAACCTGCCTCTATTAAAAAATTTTTATCAATGTTGACATTCTTCAGCATTTACCTGCATGCTAACGTCTTCAAGCTGTCCTATAAATGTCTGAATTCCATTAATGTGCAATACTTCAGAAAATTCTTCCATTCCTGTTCAGGTTGACCAATGGTTTCAAATTCAAAACCACTTTTTCATCTATAAGATGGAAAAATTATTATTATTCCATCTTATAAGGTGTTTTTTTATTTAGTGAAATTTTAAAATGCTTTTCGTTTCTATGTTGAACAGTTTCCGTATTATACAGATATTTTCTTTGATATTTCTATGGAAATTTTTCAGGAATAAAAATATTTTCCATGTTGAGCAGGTTTCTGGTTTGTACATTATCCAGATTAGACAGGTTTTACTGTATACAAATATTTAAAATATTTAATAAACAGATATACCTTGCCATAACATATCAATACTAATCTGGATTGGAAATCTGTGCATTAAACAAAAGTTCACTGATTATAGAAATTACATTACAAATATTTGAATGTTCCAGATAAAATAATGATGAATATATCTAAGCCTAATCTATGAAGAATCAAATATTTCTTTATTGTTTTCTGAAGCATTATATCAGTTTATTTCTATTTATTTCCATTTTATGTTTATTTAACTTAACAGTGGAAATAGCTATCTTTGTTCATGATGTAGTATTATCTGAGTAGTTTCCAAACTTTCTCTTAGTCACAATTTTAGAATATAAATTTGCTCATACCATACTGAAATTTTTTATTAATAAAAAAAGACCAAACAATAATCTAGAAATTTCTGTTTTGTAGAAACTGAGCTTACGGGAAGTTGATTGATTATAAAGTCTGTCAGTTCAAACTTGCATTGTGGAAGCTAAAAATGTGTTTCCATTCTTACTGAGAATAAGAATGAGTGTATGACTGGGATGGGTTGATTACAGTCCTTTCGACTGAAAAGATTAATTGCTACACACTATTTCAAGCAAGACAGACTTGTTAGTTATAAGAGTGTGTTATCTATTTACTCAATTCATATCATTTTTTAAATTTTGAACATTGGTAATTATGAGTAAGATATTTTGTTTTTAAATCTCTAATATACTAATACAATAGTCTCCTTAATTTGACATATATGGTTCTTGGACTTGTCAGATTATTGGATGTTCAATGAAAAAAATGGAATTACATAAACAGATAAGCTCTGTTTATTAAGACTTTCCTGTCACTGTTTTTGCTGTTCAAATCTTTCACAAATCCCTCAATTTTATCACGATTTCTTTTAATAAATGGTGGCTCATCGGGCATATACATATATATATATCTTTATACAACTTGCACAGCACTTAATTTACATGGTTTTTAAATGAAAACAAAAAAATTTTTTGGGTTTTATATCTATATACAACTAGCCCTCAATTTGCACAGCACTTAATTTACATGGTTTTTAAATGAAAACAAAAAAATTTTTTGGGTTTTATTTTGATTGTGTTTTGCACTGCCATTTATAAATTAAAAGAGTATCATATTGTCACGTTTTGTGGGTTACGAGTTTTGTAGAGATTAATAAAGAGTGAATACAGTTATATTTCATATAGTCTCATAGATGGCAGATTAATAAAGAGTGAATACAGCTATATTTCGTATAGTCCAATTTATAACAAAACAAAATAATCTTGTTTCACTATAACTAAATTCAATACAACAAAGAGTGAATACAGCTATATTTCGTATAGTCCAATTTATTTACACACCGTAGAGATTAATAATGAGTGAATACAGCTATATTTTGTATAGTCCAATTTATTTACACACAAACAAACAAAATTTCTATATTTCATATAGTCCAATTTATTTACACACAAAACAAAATAATCTGTATAGTACAATTTATTCACACAAAACAAAATAATCTTGTTTCACTATAACTAAATATTAAATATAAAATCCGATAATTGAGCCGTTTTCTTTTGAAAGTGGTGTAAGTCCATTTTTGACAAAAAGTTAGTTAAAATTAATTATAGAAAAATACCACTTGGTTTAATGTAATATGAAAGTTCAAACAGCACTTTAAGCAAGGAATAAATGGAGTTTAATTTTTGTTATACGAGATTAAACGGAAGATATTAGCAAAAAGTTTTTCTTATGATTTTTTTTATATATTTATTTTCTCTGTATATTTATGTAAACATTTTCTATAATCTGTTATTTATTACTTAGGTATTTATATATGTGTTTAAGTTTAATTAATTTTGAATTCAGTGGTCTATTATTCTAAACGATAGAACAATGTGTAACCGAACTCTATTTAAATTCCGTTCTATAGTAATATTCCATATTTAACCTTTTGCACTCCTCGATTAAAAAAAAAAAATTCCGTTTTATGCTCGAAAGGGTTATGAAATATGATACTTAATATTTGATATTTTGCCGTAACTTTTTTACTTTTTATTTTTTGGCACGAAACAATTTATTTTGTTGTCCATATACTCTGTCCTGATATCATTTTTTAATTTTAGTTATAGGACCAAAAGAAAAAAAGAAAAAAAACGAAAGAATTAGGCCTAATATAGGACCAATACTCTGTCCTGATATCGTTTTTTAATTTTAGTTATAGGACCAAAAGCACTTTTAATTTTTTGGCACGAAAAAATTATATTTTGTTGTCCATATACTCCTTTAATTTTTTGGCACGAAAAAATTATATTTTGTGTCCATATACTCTGTCCTGATATCATTTTTTAATTTTAGTTATAGGACCAAAAGAAAAAAAGAAAAAAAACGAAAGAATTAGGCCTAATATAGGACCAAAAGAAAAAAAGATACGAAAGAATTAGGCCTAATTTGCATAGGGATCAAAAGAAAAAAAGAAAAAAATTCAAAAGAATTAGGCCTAATTAGCATATTTAAACAAAACATACTTTTTTCAAATTATTCATAATTTCTGCATCGGATAAAAAAAATGTTGGCATGTCTAGCATAGCTAGAAGTTGGAGTGCAAAAGGTTAATCCTTTGTCAGGAAGAAGCATGTACTGAAGAGGGACCATAATTGGGTCCAAAAACTTTATACAAGATTAAACTCCATTTATTCCTTGCTTAAAGTGCTGTTTGAACTTTCATATTTCAAGTTAGTTAATAATAACAATGAATGCAATCTGCTATGAGCTTTTTATCTATAAAAACTTCCCAAAAAATCCTTCAAAATTTTCATCATTTTATCAATATAAATTTACGTAATGAAATTGCAATTATAATTACTTTGAAAGTGGTGTATGTCCACTTTCTGCAAAGACATAATATTTAGTTCAAAAATTATACTACATAATTTCTCTACTTCATTTTATATGTGTGGCAACACTTAGAGACACAAATTTTCATTCGTTCACTGGAATTTTGGTATTTCCCCCGTTTATTGCAGAGTATAAAACTTAGTAGTGTGTTCTGTTTGTTCACTTAACTTGAAGTAAAATAATAAGTACGATTATCTCTAAAATTACTAATTGTTAATTTTATAACAAGTGTGCATTTTATATTATCTAATATTCGAAATGGATAATTTTAATATTTCATAAATGTATGATTTTCACATTTTGTTGACTTTGAAAGTGGTGTAAGTCCATTTGAGGGCATTAAAAGTATAAATTTCTTTTAACTAATACTTTAAAAACGATCACATTATAAACTTAAATCAATTTAATATTTAAAAATCATAAAATGAGTGTATTAACATATACTATTATTTTTCATACCATTCAAATACACACCCTTAAATATCTCCATTTAATATAAAATGGACTTACACCACTTTCAAAGAAAATGTCTCAATTATCTCATACAACACTAATTTATGTCTTTAATTCAGAATAACTCACAGTTCTTCTTAGTCCACTTTCGCTTTCACAATTTATCACTCACTATCAACTTTTACTGTTCAAGTCTCGCAGTTCAACTAAACTCAACTCACGCTTGCAGCTCGCCTATTTATGTTTGAATGCTTTTATTGTTTTTATTTGTATGGAATATTATTAATTTTTTTTTTGTACATTATTCATATTCAAACCAATCCCCTTTTTTCCTTTAATCATTCTCATTTTACACGGTTATAAAGAACATATCCTCGACTTTTCATTACGTCTTTAGATCGATTTACACGGTTTACAGTTTAATTGAACATATCCTTCTATTTTGTACGAATTCTGCATCTCGTTTTTCACGGTTTTGCCTGTACATACGTGCTCAAACATGCCTGTACATACGTGTAACAAAAATGCCTGTACATACGTGCTCAGGCATTTTTCCAAAATGCCTGAGCACTTATGTACGCTTATAATGCAAGAACAGCTGAATGGATTTTTATGAAACAACTTATTTATTAGGGAATTTACACAAAAAAATTTACAGATAGGTATTGATTATTAGAAATTGATTTTATATATTGTAATTGGCATAAATTACTTGATAACAATCAAAGATGGAAGATCAACACTATTTGAGCAACCTCATTGGGTTACGGTGATCACGTGACATGTTAGCTGGCCGATATCATTAGATTATTATCATCATGTCTTTAGCAACTGAGCAGTCTCAATGGATAATAATGGACACGTGATTCTTGCACGTGACTATTATAACCCAATGAGACTGCTTTTAATGGCAGATATTGAGTATTGTACTATATATTATTTTGGTAAATTATTGAACTTTAGATTTCATATTAAAAGGTTTTTAAAGTTTTTGTTTAAATCTTTCTCTAATTTTCTATTGATTATAGCTTACATTACTTTATTTAGACTAATATACTTAATTTAAACTTAGATTAGGCTTAATGACGTGTTATTCACAGCATGGCTATTAGAGATATATATATATGTAAGGAGACAAAGAGATGTAAAATTATTTCACAGTTTTTAAAACAAGAACAGACAAAGAAGACACAACACCCAGTCAGCCAGGACGCCACATACCAACTTAGTTTATTTTTAATTTTCCTCTCTCCCTGTTACAACAACCGTGTTTTGTTTACATAAGAATCTAGAACCGACCTCTCCTGACAAATATTTTACATCTTACAATTTAACAGCTTAAAACTATAAAACATTTATTTTTCCCTATATATATTATCTATACATATAAATCTAAATACCTGTACATGTATGTTCAATTATAAGGCAAGATAGGTGAATTTCCTAATGTCCTTTAAGATTGTCACTATCATTACCACGTGTAGAGAAACGAACTGTTATTGCCATAGCAACGCAACCATTTGACTTATAATAATAGAATTTTATAAAAATTATCGAATTATTTATGCTTTTACTGATTTATTATTTAATCTGTCACCTTTTTTTCAATCAATGATTATTTTATTTCATAATTTTCACTATTATAAGTTTTTATTATGTATAAGAATCTGTATTTGAGATT
Organism: Olivierus martensii; assembly: GCA_000484575.1. Classification (NCBI taxonomy): domain Eukaryota; kingdom Metazoa; phylum Arthropoda; class Arachnida; order Scorpiones; family Buthidae; genus Olivierus; species Olivierus martensii. Next base: position 33,408 of record AYEL01091485.1, read on the forward strand.
AATTCACATATATATTTCTCTTGGTTTGAGACTACATCATTTCACATGTTGTTTTGATATAAAGCAGGAGTGTCCAACCTTTTGGCTTTCTTGGGCCGCATTTGAAGGAAAAAAATTGTCTCAGACCGAACATAAAATGTACCAATTCTAACAATAATTGTTAAACAAAAAAGTTAATAAATAATATGTAATATATGATATTCTCCTTGACAAATATTCACTTGTCTCGCCCAATTCATCCACAATTGAACCAAGATATCTGAAGTGGTCTGTTTTCCTGACTGTTGTTTCCATCAGTTTCAGCTCCTCATTTTCCTGGGTCCCTATGTTGTAGGCCAGATATCTGTCTTTCTTTTGATGATTTTCAGTCCTCTGTCTTCCAAAGCTTTCCTCCAATTCTCTAGCTTTTCTTCGACCTTTATTCTAGATTTTGCGCATAAAACTACATCATCTGCATATAGCATGTTCCAAGGTGTTTCTTCCCTGACCTTTTCTGATAGGACATCTATCATTGTGTTGAACAGATAAGGGCTCAGTGCCGAGCCCTGATGGAAACCCACTCTCACTTCAAAGTTGCTCGTTTCTCCCAGGCTGGTTCGCACTTTCGTCTTGGTTTTCCTATACATTTTTTGGATTAATCGGACATATTTCTCTGGTGCATTTTTAACTCTGAGGTCTTGGCACTCTGTCATATGCCTTTTCCATGTCGATGAAGACCAGGTGGAGTTCTTGCTGTTTCTCTCTGAACTTCTCCATCATTTGTCTCAGGCAGAAGATTGCATCAATGGTTGATTTTCCTGGCATGAAACCAAACTGTTGACCCCCAATCTTAACTTCAGCTCTCAGTCTTTTGTCCAGGATTCTCTCCAAGATCTTCATGGTATGCGACATTAGCTTAATTCCTCTATAGTTGCCACACATTTGGATGTCCCCTTTTCCTTTGTAAATTGGGATAATAATACTCTCTCTCCATTCATCTGGTATCTCCTCCTCTCTGTAGATCTTCCCCAAAAGGTCCCATAGTAGATATAGCCCTTCTTCTCCAAGGGCCTTCCAGGCCTCAGCTGGGATTCCATCCAGCCCTACTGCTTTTCCATTTTTCATCTGCTTCAGTGCCTCCTTTACTTCACTCTTTGTGATGTCTCTTGTCAATCTCTCATTTGGTATTCCATCTTCATGGTACTTTCGTTCATTCTCGATGTTTAGCAGCTCCTCAAAGTACTCTTTCCATCTATCCTGTATCTTCCCAGTGTTCCTCAGGATTTCTCCATTGGCATTCTTGATCTGCTTGATGTGTGTAATATCTTTTGCTGTCTGGCTTCTGTGTTTAGCGATGCTATATATTTTCTTCTGCCCTTCCAGTGTTTCTAGGTCATCGTACAATTCTTGACATGCCTTGGCCTTTGCCGGTGCCACCTTGTTCTTTTTATACTTTGTTATATGAAACATAATTATACTACATCACACATCCCTTAGTATCTCATCTTCACTACACTAATCTTTTCTGTGACTTTCACTCTCGGATATCAACTCAACCAATAAAATAAAAAATTGTCATGAGTATCTTGAACAAAAATTTAATTACCTTTTGTTTAGGTATGGTGTGCTCTATAAATGCTTCATTGAGAGCAGGAGAAATAGATTCAGGTAAAGTCTCTCTTATAATTGATGGTGGAGAGAAGAGTACAGATTCATCTTTGAATAATGATTTGCTCTGAAAAATGTTTAAAATAATTTATTGAATTTATGAAAATGTGAAATTTCATTCATAATAAATAATAATAATAATAATATAACTAACAAAGATTCAACAGTTCATTAAGTGAAAAACAACATAAAATTTGAATTTAATACCGTAGAACTTTCGGCTTAATTAAGCCATCATCAGCGGTTAAATTTTTTACAAACAAGAATAAATCATTAGAATACATCTAAAATTTGAAAATTAAATATTAAATATAATAATAAATATTAATAAATTACACAGGAAATATATATTTTGTAATAATAAATTAATTATCTTTTTTCATTATAGTCTATTTATATGAGCCGTTTTCTTTGAAAATGGTGTAAGTCCATTTTTGACAAAAAGTTAGTTAATGATAATAATGAATGCAATCTTATATGAGCTTTTTATCTATAAACAGTTCCCAAAAAATCCTTCAAAATTTTCATCATTTTGTCAATATAAATTTACATAGTTAATGAAATTACATGTGGGGTCCGCGGCTCGGGAGCGACTGTGGCGTCAGGATATTTCTTTTTAGCCAAAAACGCGGATATGTGGCGCTTTTGTGGGTAAGGACGGAGAGGAGAGAAATCTCCAGTGATGCAATGACTGACAACGATACGGTTGAAAACAAACCTGGATCTTTATTGAGAGAGATGAGATTCCTTTACAAATGTTGCTGACCCGGACACAGGGAGCAGCACATTGTAAAATGGTTGGAGGATAAATACCTTTATAATGAATTAATAGTCGTTAAAGTCCCAAATCGTTGAAATGTTCCTTTAAATAATAAACTTGTTCTTCCTAGAAACAGTTATTGTTTTCTTCTTTACTTTCTTCAACTTTGAAGTTTACACACACTAATACACACTTATGAATGTTCGTCGATCGTTTTCTCTGGTTCTTTCGGGACACCTTTCTCTTACTTAGACTCCACTTCTCTCCGGACAGCTTTTTGGTACACCTTTTCTATTTGGCCGTTTATCTCCGACTGTCGACTCTCTCTCTCCCTGACTTGGACTTTCTCTTCTTACATATTTTCTCTTCTCATTCCCACGTATTTTGTTATTACAAAGTTTAACCTTTCGTTTACATTATCGCATTCCTGGCGACACCTGTGCGCAATTTGATCTTGCGTCGTCGCCATTATAACTCGTGTTTTGTCGAGATTTTATGTTTTGTATATACAATTCTGCTGATAATCGAGACACATCGAACGACTGTTTATCGTTAATCTAACACCTATCTGAAGATGTTTATAATTCTTTACACAACTATTTCTTTTATTTATAATTATATTTAATTTATCTCGTAATTTTTTTGTATTATTTATTGGGAGAGGTTTCCGTAGCGAACGAGAAACTTCATCCATCTAACTTCACATTCCTGTTATTTTTTTCTTACTTATCTATTCATACAATTAATGGTTCTTCATAAAGAAAAATGCGCACTATACGATTATATAGTTGCGATTCTCTACATACAAATCAAATTACTTTGAAAAAGGTGTAAGTCCATTTTCTGCAAAGAAATAATATTTAGTTCAAAAATTATACTACATAATTTCTCTGCTTCATTTTTGTGTGTGTGGCAGCACTATTAATGACATAAAAATTTTCGTTCATTCACTGCAATTTTGGTACTTTCCCTGTTTATTGCAGAGTATAAAACTTAGTAGTGTGTTCTGTTTGTTCACTTAACTTGAAGTAAATAAGTACGATTACCTCTAAAATTACTAATTGTTAATTTTATAACAAGTGTGCATTTTATATTATCTAATATTCGAAATGGATAATTTTAATATTTCATAAATGTATGATTTTCACATTTTGTTGACTTTGAAAGTGGTGTAAGTCCATTTGAGGGCATCAAAAATAAAAATTTCTTTTAACTAATACTTAAAAAACGATCACATTATAAACTTAAATCAATTTAATATTTAAAAAACATAAAATGAACATATTAACGTATAGCAATATTTTTCAAACCATTCAAATACAAACCCTTAAATATCTGCATATAATATAAAATGGACTTACACCACTTTCAAAGAAAACAATTCATATATATCTATTATTTTTCATACCATTCAAATACACACCCTTAAATATCTCCATTTAATATAAAATGGACTTACACCACTTTCAAAGAAAATGTCTCAATTATCTCATACAACACTAATTTATGTCTTTAATTCAGAATAACTCACAGTTCTTCTTAGTCCACTTTCGCTTTCACAATTTATCACTCACTATCAACTTTTACTGTTCAAGTCTCGCAGTTCAACTAAACTCAACTCACACTTGCAGCTCGCCTATTTATGTTTGAATGCTTTTATTGTTTTTATTTGTATGGAATATTATTAATTTTTTTTTGTACATTATTCATATTCAAACCAATCCCCTTTTTTCCTTTAATCATTCTCATTTTACACGGTTATAAAGAACATATCCTCGACTTTTCATTACGTCTTTAGATCGATTTACACGGTTTACAGTTTAATTGAACATATCCTTCTATTTTGTACGAATTCTGCATCTCGTTTTTCACGGTTTTGCCTGTACATACGTGCTCAAACATGCCTGTACATACGTGTAACAAAAATGCCTGTACATACGTGCTCAGGCATTTTTCCAAAATGCCTGAGCACTTATGTACGCTTATAATGCAAGAACAGCTGAATGGATTTTTATGAAACAACTTATTTATTAGGGAATTTACACAAAAAAATTTACAGATAGGTATTGATTATTAGAAATTGATTATAATCATTCTCATTTTACACGGTTATAAAGAACATATCCTCGACTTTTCATTACGTCTTTAGATCGATTTACACGGTTTACAGTTTAATTGAACATATCCTTCTATTTTGTACGAATTCTGCATCTCGTTTTTCACGGTTTTGCCTGTACATACGTGCTCAAACATGCCTGTACATACGTGTAACAAAAATGCCTGTACATACGTGCTCAGGCATTTTTCCAAAATGCCTGAGCACTTATGTACGCTTATAATGCAAGAACAGCTGAATGGATTTTTATGAAACAACTTATTTATTAGGGAATTTACACAAAAAAATTTACAGATAGGTATTGATTATTAGAAATTGATTTTATATATTGTAATTGGCATAAATTACTTGATAACAATCAAAGATGGAAGATCAACACTATTTGAGCAACCTCATTGGGTTACGGTGATCACGTGACATGTTAGCTGGCCGATATCATTAGATTATTATCATCATGTCTTTAGCAACTGAGCAGTCTCAATGGATAATAATGGACACGTGATTCTTGCACGTGACTATTATAACCCAATGAGACTGCTTTTAATGGCAGATATTGAGTATTGTACTATATATTATTTTGGTAAATTATTGAACTTTAGATTTCATATTAAAAGGTTTTTAAAGTTTTTGTTTAAATCTTTCTCTAATTTTCTATTGATTATAGCTTACATTACTTTAAAATCTTTCTCTAATTTTCTATTGATTATAGCTTACATTACTTTATTTACATCTTTCTCTAATTTTCTATTGATTATAACTTACATTACTTTATTTAGACTAATATACTTAATTTAAACTTAGATTAGGCTTAATGACGTGTTATTCACAGCATGGCTATTAGAGATATATATATGTAAGGAGACAAAGAGATGTAAAATTATTTCACAGTTTTTAAAACAAGAACAGACAAAGAAGACACAACACCCAGTCAGCCAGGACGCCACATACCAACTTAGTTTATTTTTAATTTTCCTCTCTCCCTGTTACAACAACCGTGTTTTGTTTACATAAGAATCTAGAACCGACCTCTCCTGACAAATATTTTACATCTTACAATTTAACAGCTTAAAACTATAAAACATTTATTTTTCCCTATATATATTATCTATACATATAAATCTAAATACCTGTACATGTATGTTCAATTATAAGGCAAGATAGGTGAATTTCCTAATGTCCTTTAAGATTGTCACTATCATTACCACGTGTAGAGAAACGAACTGTTATTGCCATAGCAACGCAACCATTTGACTTATAATAATAGAATTTTATAAAAATTATCGAATTATTTATGCTTTTACTGATTTATTATTTAATCTGTCACCTTTTTTTCAATCAATGATTATTTTATTTCATAATTTTCACTATTATAAGTTTTTATTATGTATAAGAATCTGTATTTGAGATTAATTCACATATATATTTCTCTTGGTTTGAGACTACATCATTTCACATGTTGTTTTGATATAAAGCAGGAATGTCCAACCTTTTGGCTTTCTTGGGCCGCATTTGAAGGAAAAAAATTGTCTCAGACCGAACATAAAATGTACCAATTCTAACAATAATTGTTAAACAAAAAAGTTAATAAATAATATGTAATATATGATATTCTCCTTGACAAATAATCAAGAATGTCGTAACAATAATCTTTGACTTCTATTCATTCAGAAATTTTTTTCAAATCATTCAGCAGATCAAGAAGTTTTATTCACTGAAATATTTTAGAAAATAGAAATAGGAAATCTAGATAGTATTTAAATAATAAAAACTTCATGAAATACATAAAAATCTCAATATTATAAGGAAGTTTACAATTTTATGGCAGGCTGCGAGTTGGACAGCCCTAATATAAAGTTTTCGTACATGATACAGTTGTATAAATTTCATAATGCCATGAAAAAAAGAGGGAACTATTTAGAGAGATTAACTCCTACTGCTAAAAGATTCATTTTCTCGAATTAAATGCAAATATTAAAAGATTGAACAAATCGGCAGAATTCTAATAGAGAAAGAGAGAGAAAGAAAGGAACATACGAAAAGACACACATTTCATATGGAAAATGTATCTATATAGAAAAGATTTTCAGAATACATTGAAGAAAATACTGATTGTCATTTAAAAGGTTATAATTTAAGAAGAAGAGAAATTTAAATACAATGCTATGAACTACCCAAGCAACACCAGGCATGGATCTGCTAGTATATATCGTATATACTCGAATATAAGCCGACCCCCCGACTTTGAAGTTTAAAAATCAGTAAAAATGCATAACCCATGCATAAGCCTACCCCAGACTTTAGCACTTAAAATTCGATAAAAATTTGAAAACGATAAATTACATGATCTTTGATTTTTAGTTACCAATATATTAATGCCATTTGCTAAAATAAATATTTTATTGAAACTTTAAATATATACATATAAAATAAATTATTATAATACAGACAGCAATATATTAATTTAAAAGGTAAAATTTTACTTTACCCAAAGCGATCAAGCATGTCGCGTTGCCAACTCCAACCTGCATTTGTATAAGTGCATCAGATTGGCGATGCTGCGCTACCTGATGTGCTGCAATGCAGAAATTCTCGACCATAATCCAGCTAAATGATCCAGCACAGTGCACCTACATATGATTCTTAGATTATTGTCAAGAATTTCTTTGTCATGGTGCATCAGGCAGCGTGGCATTGCCTATTTGATGCACTTATATAAATGCAGGTTGGATTCAGCAGCACAATGTGCTCGATCACAACAGGTAAAATAAAATTTTACTCCAAAGCGAGATTGATGTCAGAGAATGACATTATCGTTAGGATGACGTAGCTTCAGAAATATACAAGTTAACAAATAGTAATAAATTTTTATAATTTACACACGAAAATATTTTCTTTTTATTGTTGTTATTGAATAACTGTTTTCTTTTCTAAAAAAGTTTAAATAAATTAATATAATATACACACCAATATATCAATTTAAAAGATAAAATTTTACTTTACCCAAAGCGATTGAGCGTTGACTCCAATCTGTGTTTGTATAGTGCATCAGATAGGTGACGCCACGCTGTCTGATGTGCTGCGAAGCAGAAATTCTCGACAATAATCCAGCTAAAGTGATCCAACGCAGTGTGACTACATAAGATTCTTGGATTATTGTCAAGAATTTCTGCGTCGCAGCATATCAGGCAGTGCAGTGTCTCTTATCTGATGCACTTATATAAATGCAGGTTGGATTCGGCGATGAGACGTGCTTGATCACAACAGGTAAAGTAAAATTTTACTCAGAAGCGAGATTGATGTCGGTGTATGACATTACATTAAGATGACATACTGTAGCTTCAGAAAATATCAAGTTAACAAATAGTAATAAATTTTTATAATTTATATAAAAAAAAGTTTCATTTTCTCTATAGTTGAGTTGAGTGTTAAAAATCTATGGTTCATATTCAAATCTTTGATTGTATTTTAAAATGAATGGATCACCCTAATGATGATGTCATACACCGTTAGGATGATGTGCAGTGCGATTTCGAAGTTTTGATTTTGCTTATGATGAACTTTTTTGATAGACTAAAATTATTTGGCTCCAAGCGTGCCGTTAGGATGACGTGTGCAACGTGATTTCGACGTTAAGCATGCGATTTCAAAGTTTTGATTTTGCTTAAGATGAAATTTTTTGATAGACTAAAGTTATTTTTCAGTACAGATTTTAAATAATTATATCTTTTCGTTATTTTAAACATTAGTTACTTTTTAATCTATTTTAATTAAATCATCGATGATTTAAATATAATAAGTATTTATCTATTAAAAATTTTAAATAATTATTTAAAATCATTATTTTAGTTACTTTTTAATCTAATTAAATCATCGATGAGTTAAATGTAATAAATATTTATCAATTACTAGCGAATGAATTAAAACATTCTTAATAATAATAATGAAAATTAAATATATTTTATTTTCACTCAAATATGAATCCTAGGTAAGATTCTTGATTGTATCGAGTTTTTGTGTTGCGTCGTATTGGGCAGTGCGGCGTCGCCTCTCTGATTACGGCATATAGATGCAGGTTGGAGTTGGCGGCGCAACATGCTCAATTGCATCAAAGTAAGATAAAATTTTACCTGGTATCGTATTAAATGAATTATTACAAAATTTCCTTCCTGGTCTTTAGGAGATACATTCAATAAGTTATGGTTTTGCTTATTACTTCAATTTCTCCAGCCAAAAAAACAAATTGATTTTTTTGATCCATGTATAAGCTGACCCCCCACTTCAGAAATTTTTTTTTTCCCGAAAAAAACTTTGGCTTATACACGAGTATATATGGTATGTATATGTGTGTGGTTTTTATATATATATATTCCCATTGAGGATAAGAGTGAAATGTTATTTGCCTAAACATGAATTTTTTTGAAGATTAAACTCAAAAAAGATTTCATATTGTGGGTTCCCCAGCCAGAAACAGAAACACTGATTGCTAACAACAGGCATTAGGCCTAAGAGCAGTCGAGAAAGAGTGCCTGAAGTAAGGACAGCGAAGAGGCAACTCGACAAATTCAGACGGAGCACAACATTGAATATAAATTCAACAGCTTCTTTATTAAATGCTTCAGAGAGATTCAAATCTTACAGATAGTTGTTTTACCAACAAAGAGAGGGAGATACAAGTAGTTGATTACAGTTGTCTCTTGCTTGTAGACCCTAGCTGGTGAAACAGTTTTCAGTCCTTTAAAGTGACAATCTTGGTCCAAACATGTCAGAACTATTTCACTTTTGAGAGAAAGGCTTCAATTCTGTTCTATAGAAAAAGAAGACCTTTCGTTGCCCTCCTTTTCTAGAATCTTCACATGTATATCAGGCACAAGTCGAAACAAGTGAGATGATGATCAATTTTATCGGAGAAAAGAGAATGGAGAAGCAAACCAGACAAGGCAAAGCGAGACTTCGAATCAAAAGCCTCGACATCCGTTGTCTCTGTTCTTTTATATCTTCGACCCCTTTTCTCACCTTTCCCGGGGATGATTATTATTTTAACTTTTGAAACTTCCAATTGGGTCAGGTATCATTCTTGAAATGTCACCTAAGTAAACTCATATTTGATTTATTACATTTCAAAAGACAATAAAACAATTCAATATATCCTGTTTTTTATAATTGCATCATTAAATTCTTTATCTCCTGACAAGAAAAGGGGGGTTTCCGATCCCTTCAATATCAAGAGATTTGTAGCAATTTTTTTTAAAATATAGTACCAAATTTATAGATTTAGTGTGTTTATGTACACATGCACACACATGAGAGACTTTTGTCACAGGCCCGACCGTCGGGCTCTGGCATGTCATACAATGTGTCTGATAGTTTGCAGGCCACTGCTAGAGTGCACTGTCTATCACCCAAACAAGCACCCAAAGCAGTCATGCCAAAATAAACTATTTTATTTTTTTATATTATCATCATCATAAATTTATATCTAATTCACATGAGAAATAAATCTTTTAAAATTCACTTGAAGCATATATTAAAAATTATCATACTGTAATAAAAGAATTGTCATTTTTATAATGGAAATTTCAAGTAGAATTATAAATTTTCATTCTATTCTGGGGTTTATTTTAAAGAATAATAGAAATTATAAAATAGAAGATACTTATGAATATAATATTTTTTTATCTTTTATTATATTTCATCATAAAGAACCAAAAGTTCAAATTAAAACATAAATAAATACTACTACTTAAGATTTCAAATCCAATTTTTAACTAAAACTGTTATTGTACCAATTTCTGATAGATAACATTCAGATATCAGAATTATCAGTAATAGAATACTTTATATTTATAAAATCTGAGCATTCATTATTTTTTCTTACACATTACATTTTATATTTTTCACTGATTGTATGCAAAAAGATAATGAACATTCTTTCATATTATAGGAATATTAAAAACCCCATAATAAAGTGAAATAAACTATTATAATACATAATTTTGATCTCTTTTTATTAAAAAAAATAAATATTGTTTATAGATTGAAAAATAAATTTATTAATAACACTATTAAAAATTATTTTGATAATAAACTACATTTCTGTATATGTATCACAAAATCGCTTTTATCATTAGATATAATTCTAAAAAAAAAAGTTTATCGGGAATTTCAATTTACAATATTTATATTTATCATGAAAACTATATTTTTATTTTTTAAAACAACGTGAACATACATATCAGCAATTTTACTATGAAAATATAGATATAGATTAAAACATATTGTAAATGATTTTTTATCGTATAACCGAGGAAATGAGCGAATAAATTCAACTTTAACCGAATCTTTTTATCAATTAATGTGTAAAATTTTAAGTTATATAAAAATATTTCCTAATAAATTAATAATTTTTCTTTTTATAAAATCTGTGATACAGTTTGTATGACAAGTGAAAATAAAATATGAAAAATATAGCACCTGTTAGTGAGTAGTTTATTTCTGAAAAGACAAAACATATATATACTATGTGTTAAGTATATACTGTATAGATTGCTTGGCACAAGTTTACCCAAGTTTTATATTATATAATGAAAAAGAAAATGAATTTCAACACTTCTAGATCACAAAACTATTTCCATCAAAAACTGAATCCCAATATTATATTACAAAAGGTATTATCCAACGATGATATATTACCATATACCTAACTAATAAAATTGCCAAATTATTTAAATATCTACCGCCACATCCAACGATCAAATATTCATCGCCATCTGAACAAAAATATCTGTTCTAATTATTGATATTTGAAATAATTATAAACTTAAAAATCTAAATTAATAGTGAAACTGAAAAATTAAGAATTATGCTTTTAAATTATAATTATTAAAGAATATTTTTAATTCATGAAATAAAACTGGATTTTTTTTTTTACTTATGAAATACATTATTTAAAATTTTTTACATATTTATTACTTTATCAAAATTTCTTTTTAATTTTTCATTGAAAATTAATATACAATTAATTTTATAATTTAACTGATAAATTTGACTAACCATTCTTATAATTTTTTTTGTAAGTTCTTATATGGAGGTTATAGTTCATTTGTAAGTTATTTTCACAGATTTGATTATTTTATACTTTTCACTCTTAAACCTATATCAAAATAATGGAAATAGATTTAGTGGCTAGTTTTTCTTTTTATTTTATACCTGTATTTTTTCCAACCATTGGCCTTTTATTGAGTTGTTGGGCCATTTAGAATCATATTACTGGATACATATTAATCATTCCTGGAATCATATTACTAAGTTGTATCCAGCTGAAAATTTTGGCGAAAGGAGATCAATGGACAGAGTCCAAACGTCTCATAAATTTTGAAGTGTAAGAACCTGTACGATTCCGAATCTGTATCTTTCCTGAATGGTTTTACGCCACTATTGAAAAGTGGCGAGAAAGTCGGCCAGATTGTCCGCGTGAAAACGCTTCGGCTTTCCACTCTGAATGACCCGGGTTCGAATCTCGGGTTCCACCCCTTGAAAATATTTATCATGGGGTCCGGGTTCGGCCGTCGATTCCCTCCTCCACAATCCTGCTGACCCTTTCGCAGGGATGGCAGCCTGTGGAAAGGCTAGTTTCGCCCCGCCACAGTATTCTTCCAGAATGGAATGTGGCGTCATCTGTTGACCAAAAAAGTGGCAAGACATTCCAGTGATTCGATTTTTCAATTACTTTTCGATGAATCGATGAACCAAGGATGTAAGAGTTCCGTGGTGGACATTACGGACCTTCTACACCTTTGTACCATCGATTATTATTCTTTACCCATTAGCCAATTCTATCACGGGTATACCTAAAGTGGAACATGAAATGAACCTGCTAGTTAGTAAAATAACAGAATCTAAAAAGATACCGAATCTAGTACAGTATTTCCGACCTTCAAGAAGGAACTCTCTAAGTTCAATTCATAAAACTTTGAAACATGGCCGGCGCTAGGTGGTAAGCAAGGTAAACAGCGCCGAAGGTTGCACGAGAACAGAGCCGCTCTAATAGCAACAATTATATGAGATTTTAGGCATACGCAATAGCAAAATAGAACAACTTTAACAAATATGATGTTCAATTTATTATCGTAAAAGAATACACTAAAAATACTATAACTCTTGAAAAATGCTAGAGGTACAGAAGCTGGAATCGATTCAGTGAATTTTGGTATTGGTGGTAGATATTGGGGAGTCGTGCAGATCCGTCAAAATAACAACTGTTCCATGTAGTTGTCGATGTTCGTAATAGCAATAATGTTCCGAATTTTGTACAGTTCGTTCCAAAAAGTTTGTCACCTAAGCGGAAAGTATTCGGCTTCCTTACAATACTTACAAACCAATGAGATTAATCAGTACAGGCGCGAATTAGAGTTTGCGGAACTTTGGACGATTCCATTTATTTTTTCTAAGCAACAGGGTCAGGTAGGCATAATGACAGGTGTTCAATCATTTTTTCCGAAAATTGATTTTGAGCATTTATTAGGAAAGTTTCAATTTATTATTTACAAATTAATGTATGTTGTTATTAATTTTGACAAAATGCAGCATTATATAGTCGTAACTAAACGAGTAATTAAGCGATAAGTTGTTGAAGCACCAAGCGATGCACCGACAATAGCATAATGGCGACTACGGGAAGTATTTTATTTTATTGAAAAATGAATATCCAAAAGACTCCGAAATATGCGGAGCAAAAATTATAGATTTAAAATTGAACTTAATTTTTACCAAATTATAGATTTAAAATCGAAATTTTTATCAACATATTTTGTTGTGAGTGCACTCACAACAAAATATGTTGGTAAAAATTTTAAGTTTATCTCTTTCATCATATAATCCAAATTTTGAATCAATTGCAAAATCTATAGAATGCCAAATATCGCATTAAAATTTTTGTTTATGTACCCATGTATTCATAGTTATTTTCATAATTTCATGTTATGAAGAACTGATTTATTTTATTTAATAAATTTTGAATTATATAGAAGACATTGCTATTTTTGTACTTTCATTCCCTGAATATCGGTAAATCGCTATCGTTCCAGTGAAAAAGTAGCTCACGGCCATAAAAAGGTTGGGCAGCCCTGGTCTATATGAATTGTAGGATCTCGGATAGACTTTTTTCCTTCTAATGGAATCCGAAACTGCGACATCACACCACTTTCAGGTGTCAAGTAATATATAACACAAACAAAAAATAGAATCAGATTTTATTTGCAGAATTTAAAATAATAATTATCTAGAAATCATCTTTAAGAAATTAAAAACTAGTGAACTGTTGCATGTCTATTTTTAATTAATTAAATAATACATTACTATATGTTAATTATCATTTACTTAAATATATTTTTATATGGGAAACTAAAAACTAATGAACTGATGCACATCTATTTTTAATTAATTAAATAATTTGTTTTCATCCTATAGTGCATCTATTTTTAATTAATTAAATAATTTGTTTTCATTACTATATGTTCCGTCTATTTTTAATTAATTAAATAATTTGTTTTCATTATTATATGTTATAAAAACTAGTGAACTGTTGCAAGTCTATTTTTAATTAATTAAATAATTTGTTTTCATTATTATATGTTAACATCATTTACTTATATATATTTTTATATGGTATAATTTTATTAATTTTAATAATAATATTGCCAGATTTGAATTGATTGTGATAAAAAAAAATAATAATAATGATTAACAACTGAGCTAACAAATCACATGATGCGATGATGAGCTGTTATAGAGCTCTATTTTGTCATAAGTTCACATAATCAGTAGTAGTTAATCAAGACACTTTTTTCTTACAACGACTCATCGGTAACCAAGGTACCACTGTATTCTTCAATTTGTTCTAATTGGATCCCAAATGATTTACTATCCCACTACAATCAATACACATGCTGCAAGATAATGTAATTTGACCACATTTTCCTGAGAAACAATGGCTGCAGTAGAGCATTAATGAGCCACATACACTTAAATGGCAGATAGGAAAATAGAAATGTAAATAATTATTTTTTGACAAAAAATACAATGAAAATGAATTTAAAAAAAATTAATGTTTAACCAATAACACTGTCTATTTTAATAACAAAATTAATAAATATTTTCATCTCGTATACATTTTTTTGTATTTTAGTATTTACAGTTCATCCTAAAAAAATTAATTTTTGCAAAAAAATTTCAGAAATTAATTTTATTCATAAAGTAATTGGAAAAATATAAATACAATAGCCTAGAATTGTTCTAAACTATTGTTTCAATGTAAAATATTTAAAATTTGTATGAAATTTATTGTGTGTAAAAATTTTATGCAGTATGTGATATACAGTAAATTTTATAGCAGCTTTCTATTTTATTTGGCTTTGTCCTTATTTATATTAAGCTTCAAGAATTTTAATCGCATATGCCTCAGATAATATAAATAAAAACTATACTTATAAATGTAAATATTTGTTTTTTACTTTAATTAGGTAAGCTTGAGAAAATGCTGAATAATCATCACCACAGTTGATCAGTGATGTTCTGTAAGACACCTCTGTTCAATATAGTTTTCTTTATCACAATTAGGAGAGGCGATGATTTTTTCAGCAAGTTTTGTAATCATGATTATAATGTTGTAAAGCATTGCAACAGATTTGAAATATGCAGTCTAACTCTACAAGGCAAATATACTGTATACATCAAATCTTTTAAATGCCAACTATCAAATGTTATTGATATTACAGATAGCGGTTTGCTTGTTAACATCACAGATAATTTGCAATGACACTTGAGCCAAATCCCTGTAGCAACTTCTCTCAATGAAATTTATGAGATTTAATTTTGTTAATTACCTTTGCGTGTAAAGGGCTTTATGTAGAATAAGAGACAGCTTATCTTCCTCATTTGAATTCAAATATTAAAAAAAAAAAAAAAAAAAAAATAGAATAAGAGACAGCTTATCTCCATCATTTGAATTCAAATATAAAAAAAAAAAAAAAAAAAAGATATCAGCTTTGAAACTGTTGATCACTAGCAACAAGTGTAAAGTTTCGGATTGTGAGGCCGTTATGTTTTGGAAGTCGTCAAGAAAATTTACTTTGACTGTTTGGATAAAGTTTAACTAACCTGTGAACGAGGAATGGATGAGCGCTGCCATGACAAATGTTTCGTCTCATTTCCGACTGTTTGTTTATGCTAATTTTAGATGTAATAACTATAAGGCGAAGGAAGTGAAAAATTGTAAAATTAATATTTTGTTAATTGATAAAAGAACTTTTGCTTATAGTCGGAAGATTAGAATTTCTATTAGTTATTTAATGATAAAAAAAATGTTAATTTGTCTAACTTTAAAAGTACGCCAGAAGAAGGCACTCTTGGTCTCGCCTCGTTTTGTGTTCTCCTTGTTGTCCATGGTGCTGGTGAACTGTTGTTAATTTATGTTGGTTTTACGTTTGGACTTAAATGAAGATATTTCCAAAGTAGGAAACATCAACATTGGAGATATAAGCTTTGAATTCACTGTACAGGCGAGACACTTTGTAACATTTTATTGTAACTTAACTTTTTGTTCTTTAATAAAGTTAAAGTTTTATATGGAACATTGGTCAGAGAGTCTGTTCTGCGGTGGCTGGATGCCAACGAGATTGATATTCAAATCAAAATTAAATCAATTCGAAAGACCGGCAGGGAGGAGGCACGGGGTCAGACTCAGTGCAATGTTTTGGGGTTTTTCCCGAACATTGCACAAGTACCCAATTCTTACCTTTTTTATGAAAGTCTCATTTATAGAAATGCTTTGGATAGCTTTTTCTATAAAGAACGAAGAATGTTTCCCCAAAGGCACATCACTCAGAATGAGCAACCAAGATATAGTATTCCAGATTTAGCTACCAAAAATGGCATCAGTGATGACTTTTTGATAAGAGCACCCAAAAAATTTTGTATTCTTCCATAAGGGTTCTAAATTGGAAAGAAATTTTTAAAGTGGGCATAGCATGGCAACCCAATAGAATTCATTATTACTGTATAACAAGCAAATACATTTTGATTATTTTTAGCATATGTGAGATCCGCAGGATATCATGCTGAAACTTTTATTTTATTGTTCTTTTTAATGTTTATCATTTATATTTGCTTTACTTAATTATTGCATCACATATATTTTATATTATATATTAATTGATTACGTAACCAATTATATTAATCGATTTATATTGTTAGCATATCAATTGTAACATTATATCGTTTAACTTTGTATAATTTTAACAATTTCATGTATTTTTATTAACATGTTAAAATCAACAAAACGAAATTTAGCTTTCTTTAAACCCCCCAATTGTTGTTATCAACCCCTTTACTTTAAAATAAATATAGATAAAACGGGTTGTAAATTGCCTTGATGGGAGAGTCGGACCATGAGAATGGAAGTTACAAAGTTGAATGGAGAACGAAATTTACTATCAACAACGAAACTTTCAAAATACAGTAATATCAATCAATGAATCATATCCTCCCCGAAGAAGAAATAAAAGGAGAGGGGAAGGAAGGACACATTAGTCAGAAGACAATCTAGAGCAGAGAGAGGAGAAGTTGATCTCTCTGAAGGAGGAGGAATCCAGATTTTAGATAACTCAATTCCGACTCGTCTGAAACGTCTGATTCACCCAGGTATATAGTATCTGAGGAGTGTATGTCAACCCATTTGCTACCAACAGATTTGATAGGTGTAATCAGTCTTGCTCATGCATGATATAGTTCATTTCCTTGATTTTCTCTTTCTATTTTGTAGTCAATTTAATATTTAGTTTCTTTCAAATAAATATGAGTTTATATATGAACTCTCCTGTGTACTCTTTCTTCCTTTAACCTGGACCCTGTGTGCCACTTATCTACATGGCCTTATTCCAAATTAATTAATACATTGGCCTGACCAGTTGCAAATTCTTACACACATATGATCTACTAATAAATCCCAAGAATACATGTGAATTTCATTCACATCTTATGAACTCTATATCATTCATATGATATAGAGTTTTAATACAATCATGTAATCACATATGAACCAATACTGATCATTTTCAGCAGGCTTGGTTCCCTAGAAAGTCCCTATAATACATATAAATTTCATTTAGATTGATAATATTGATATAAAATACTACCCCAAAATATATGTCTTTTCTATTAGTAAATTAATATTACTAAAGTGATATCAATCATTTTCAATAGGTTTGATTATCCAATAGATCAGAACAACATATGCAAATTTTATCCAAATAAGAGCATGTCACTGTGCTAATGGCAAGAGTTGAATGAATTTAATTCACCTATCCTATATCTTTTATTCTATATAAGAATGAAAAAGGTCAAAAACCAATATTACAAAAAACAATAAAACATTAAAGTATTATCATAGCAAAGATATGAAATAATAAATCTATAAATAGGTTTTTTTTAATTTTTTAATATATATGCACATCAAATAATCTATATCAACCAAATAGCCATTAGTGTACTATTGGTATTTTAGAATTAAACTGTATTTCTTACTTTAATTCAGCACTATTTGCAGTTGAGTACCCACTCTCATAGAATTGTGAGCAAACATTTTCGGTATTTACATACCCTCTTCAGGCTCTGGAACACTATTACAATCCTGGAACATTAACAGCCAACATTCGAAGGCTATTAATGTTCTCTTAATTGTTCCAGGATTGTAATAGTGTTCCAGAGCCTGAAAAGGGTATATAAATACCAAAAACGTTTGCTCACAATTCTATGAGAGTGGGTACTCAACTGCAAATAGTGCTGAATTAAAGTAAGTGATTTGAGTTTTATGCAGTTTGTTAAGTTATGGAGAATAAACTGTATTTAATAATTATGTTATTAATTGCTATGGTTCCACCATCTATTGGATTAATAATTATTAAAACATTTAAATTATGGTGGCACTATCTATTATTTAATAAATGAAGTTTAATTTCTGACTAAATTCCAAAATAAAAATTTGCCTCAGTCCAAAGTTGAACCAAGAACTTTAGGTATCTATCTCAATACCTTAATCAGTTAAGACTGCTGAATGGCTATGATAGAAGAGTGCTGTGTTTCTATTCTCAGGGAGAGGATCCAGGTTCAATTCCTGGATATTGCACCTCCAAATTTTTTCAGGAGGGGTCCAGACCTGGCCTGTTGAACTCCATTCTCCACTTGACAGCTATCCCACCAGGGATATGGGATGGGAATTAGAATGCTTGCTGTTTAGTACCTACACAATGGAAAATAGCATAAAACTGCATAGAAAAAAAAATCAATTAGACTACCAAAGTTGTATGGAGATTTTTATTTCAGGAATTTATACAGTGGCTGATCGGTTAAAACAGTTCGGATAACGAACACTTTTGCAAAAGATTTTTATGTTTGGATAACGAAACAAACCCATGGACTGGCAGAATGACAGGTTGGCCGGATGGCCACGTTGTAAACCTCTGGCTTATCAACCTGGAGGATCTGGGTCCTATTCCTCCAATTTTTTAGGAGAAGTCTGGGCCCAGGCAATTGAAACTCATCCTTCAACAATCTGGTCCTTAACTAACCTAACGGAATGACAAGCTTAGGACTTGCACATTCGTAAACATATAGGTAAGGATGGGAGAACAATAGTTTTTACCGATTCAAATGAATTCGGATACAACTTAAAACAAATGAAAAATTTATTAAAGAAGGCAAGAGAGAGATTTTACAACATTTTGGTCTTAGAATGCACCCATACCAGATGAGGTCAATAGGCTTGGGGATCTCTACCACGACAATGCTATTAATCAATCAATAGGCTTAGGGATCTCTACCACGACAATGCTATTAATCACTTCCGAAATATCCTGAAGGAGAGAGAAAAGCAATCGATATTAGACAGATTCTTTATTGGTGTTTGGGGATCTCTACCACGACAATGCTATTAATCACTTCTGAAAAATCCGAAGAGCAGCAGCGATATTGCATAGAGAAAAGCAATCGATATTGAATAGATTGGAGAGAAAAGCAATCGATATTGGACAAATTCTTTATTGGAAAATAAACATATAAATGAGAGAGACGACAATGCTATTAATCACTTCCAAAAAATCCTGAAGAAGAGAGAAACTATCCCGACAGTGCTATTAATCACTTCCGAAAAATCCTGAAGGAGAGAGAAAATCACTACAATGCTATTAATCACTTCCGAAAAATCCTGAAGGAGAGAGAAAAGCGCGATGCTATTAATCACTTCCGAAAAATCCTGAAGGAGAGAGAAAAGCATAAAACTGGACAGATTCTTTAACAGAAAATAAACATAACAGATTAAAATGCAAAACTATATATGTATATATTATTATTATTACATAAAAATAAATGTAGTAAGAAATTATATAATAATACTCAAAAGCCCTTTGGCAGCCAAAAGATTTTATCTTTTGACTGCTAAAGAGCATTTGAGTATTATTATTTTTTGGTTTGTGTTTAAGTGCAGTCTCACTGAACTTTTATTAGAAATTATATAAATTTTTTATTTATGTTTTTTTGAGTCTCCAGAACGAATTAATCAAATTATAAAAACCTAGGATAAATCGATAATCGGTTAACAAACAATTCGGATAACAAACATTGTCTTGGAATGGATAATGTTCGTTAACCGATCACCCACTGTATATTAATTTAGATAATTTATTGGACTAAGCCAATATTAAGATTTTGAAACAGGTTAATTATGTAATCATTAGCCTCCATGCCAAATTCAATCAGACATATGAGCATTGGACACAACAAATGGGGACATATAGCCTTTCAGAAGTGCTGACTTCAGTTTAGTCTAATAAATGATACCTGCTGGTTGCTTTAGTAGTCTAACTAGTTAAGATTTCAGGATGGATATTCAAAATTCCCAATTTGACTTCAGGCTAATGCAGATTTTTATTTTTGGAATTTAATCAAAAATTAAAATTCATATTGCATAAATAAACTTCCACTTAAATAATTAGTATATCTATAAATAAGCCTTATTCGAAGTGGAAAAATATATTTTTGTTATAGAAAAGTACTTCTATAATAAAAATATCTTTTTCCACTTCGAATAAGGTTTATTTATAGATATACTAATTAAAATTCAATTATTAAATAATTAATATTACCTTAACCTAAATTTAATTAATTAATTATTAATCCAATAGACAGTAGCATCATGGCATAAATTAATAAAATAATTCTAAATGCAATTTAATTCCAAAATAGTACATCAGGTTCCATTTGACTGAATTAGATTATTTGAATAATGTTCCCCTTGTTAGGTTGAATTATGATATAATGTATCCCAGAACAAATATTCTAATCTTAACATCTTAGTTTCTACTCAAAAGAATCCAAAATGTTAAAAATGCTTATTATTTGTTTTATCTAACTAATGGGATCTAATTGATTCAAAAATCCAGCAAAGTTTGTTAAAAAATATAAAACATATTTTCTCTCTTATTTTAAAATGATAACCTAGCATTTTTTGTGTATCATTAAAAACCTTCCAATATTATCCTCCAGTTCCAATTCTAACAATATATGAATCAATTTCTTACAATATATAGAATTTGAGATATTCTGAATTGAAGTTTAAGAAATTTTTATAGCTGCTATGATAATTACATCAGCATCACTAAAAAAAAATATAAAAATTAGGTTCAGAATAAATACATATTCTGAATCTTTATTAAAAATTATTCATATTAACAGTTTATAAAATTATATTTAGTTCATTTCTCACATATTTAGTTCAAGGTTCATATTTGCCAAATAAACCTGCACCATTACAATCATGTAATGTGAAATCATTGTCTACATAAGGAAAACATCTGGTAATAACTCTATTGATAATAATGTTCTTTCATTTTCTTTATTTATATTAACTACGAAGTAAGTTTACATCTATTCTGTAAATTAAAACTAAAAATTCAATTTAATTACATAATAAAGATTTTTCCTTCTGTAATTAGGTCTCTTAAATGATCTTATAAAGGAATTAGATTTGGAAAAAGGTTTGAAAAACTAAGATATGTTTGCAATTTGGAATTAGCATTAAAAAACTAAAAATTTATATGCATGTTTTCTAATAAAAAAACTTGACAAAATTCTGTTTCATGCAAGTCATAAGGTTGTGAGGCTAATATAATTTCAAGAATTTACAAATGGAAAATTCTTAAAAACAAGTAATGCCAGTTACCACAATATAACATTAATTATAGTCATAATAATACAGCACTATTTGCAGTAAAGATTTAAACTTATTCTTTTATTAACTTAAATAAGAACGTTTTCGGTGCATAGGTACCCTCTTCAGGTATGCACTACTAAACTTAATCAAATCAAGAGAATCCTATAACAACAACATAATTCTAGAACATCCTTGCTTTTTCAATTCAAATTAGATGTTCTCTTGATTCGATTAAGTTAAGTAATGTGTACCTGAAGAGGGTGCCTATGCACCGAAAACGTTCGTATTTAAGTTAATAAAAGAATAAGTTTAATTCTTTACTGCAAGTAGTGATGTATTATTATGACTATAATTAACAGAAGTGAAAGCAGTTAAAGTATGGATAGTAATAACATTAATTATTTAATTTTAGATCATTTAAAATTAAATCTTATAAGGGACTTTAATTCTTTCAATATGGTACTCTTGGCATTATTTTTGAATGACATTAAAAAGAGCTATATTGTAATTTCACAGTAAATTTTTAAAAGTTGCACTTTATGCACTAATTGCCTAATTGATGGATAATAATTTTACTTAACAATACAGTAAGACCCTGTTTAACGCAGGGGATATGTTCCAAGGAAACAAAACGCTAAATGAAACAGCGTTAAACAAAGTCATATTAATACACAAAAAATGAGGATTGGTGAAACAGGAGAGTGAATAAAAAATATATATATAGCATTTTTTTAATTTTATTTTGTAACAAGTATTATTATTATTGTATTACATTAATTACAGACATTTTTTATTGCTAATATCGATTTGTATTCATAAATCATTCTTGAAAAAATTCTTAAAATTAGAAAATAAAATATTTTAAGAACAAAAGACAGTAATCAAATTGCTGTAAACTATAAACAACAAAAAATATTGATGAAAGAAAAACATTTTAATGTCAAGAAAACTATAGTTTAAAGTGGCAGCATTCAGATTAAAACTAAAATGGGATAATTATTATTTTTATTAGTTGTAAAATAATATTGATGATGACTGTTCATATATATGAATTCTGACCGCAGCAGACTTTCGTATGTACTGCGCTAATGTGAACTCTGACAATAGCAGACTTTCATATGTACTGCACTGCACTGATATCAAACACACTGTGAGAGAGCATAGGAGTATCAATGCAACAAATTCCTACGATTTCGAATTTATGTTAGAATAATGGTTTGAAAAACCATACCAAAGTGAATCAATAAAAATATAGAATTCAAAAAATCTGCGTTATACCAAAACAATGTTAAACAGAGCATTAAGTGAGGTCTTACTGTAGTTTTAATTTACAGAATAAATGTAAACTTATTTCATAATTAATATAAATAAAGAAAATGACAAGAATGATATTATCAATGAAGTTATTAGCCAAAAGTCATCCTTAAATAGAACAGTGATTTCATATCATATGATTGTAATGGTATAGGTGTACTTAACAGATATGAACTTTGAGAGAATTTTTCCATAAAAAGTGAACTAAATTTATTTCTGTAAACTGTTAATGTAAATAATTTTTAATAAAGACTCAGAATATTTACAGTAAATCCTCAACTCATGCAGTTAATTCATCCAAAAAATTTCCTCACCAGTCAAAAACCACATATTAACACAATGCTTAAATTTGGTATGCATGAATATGCATATTAGCAAACAGAATGGCCAAGTAAAATTTATGAATATACTTTAAGCTTAGATAAGAAACTTTAAGGCCATTAAATGATATTTTTGCAAAAAAGTAAACTGTCTGATGAATTTTTCATTCGTATTTATGTGAAATTCAATAGTAGGGACTAACTCATCTGTGAATCCCTAACTGCAAAAATTGAGGACCCACTATATTTGTTCTAAACTTAATTTTTAAATTTTTACTCAGTGATGTTGGTGTAATTAGAAAACTATAAAAATATTTTTTCTTAAATTTTAATTCAGAATATCTCAAATCCTATGCATTGTAGGAAACTGATTCAGGTATTATCAGAATCAGAACTAAATAAGGTTCTTAGTGATGCACAAAAAATGCTAGGATATCATTTGAAATAAGTGAGAAAATATATGATTTTTGTATTTTTAATGAACTTAGATGGATTTTCAATTCAATTAGATTCCACTGTTATATAGCACAAGTCATACGCTTTAAAATAAGACCTTAATGAGCTTTTTCTATTGAATAAAAGTTGATATATTAAGAATGAAATGTTTATTCTGGGACACAGAACAGATGGCATATGTTTAAAATAAAAATTCTTTGTTTATTTATGTTTTTATTTTAAAAAAATTGTGATTTTAATTTTCTGTGGCACAGAATTTAATGAAATATATATAATTAATAAATTCATATTTTATAAAACAATAACAGAATGAAATTATCACATAGTTGAGTCAAAAACATTAATTGAATAAAATATTTTAACTTCTGCAGTCTTGAATTATTTTTTGAATAACTAGTTTCTAAATGTATAAAACAGAAGAATAAAATAATTATTAGATTTTTGTTATTATTTCATAAAAAAATTATAATCAAGAATTCACTAACTGCCTGAAGTTATTTAGCAATGTCTTTCAAAGTGTATCAAGAACTTATTAGATCAAATTCCAGAATTCTATAAACAGAAATCTATTACAAACCCAAATTTGATTTAGTGCCATTCCATTATAGCAGTTGGATATTTGGAATCAATATTTCTATCTTCAATCATATTAATCCTTAAGAATAATTTTTATTCTCATAAAAATTTTCAATTTTTGATTTATTTAGAACTAATCTCAACCTATTTCACAAGATTCAAAATAATTTAACACATTGCTGACTGGCCAAGGTGTAATAAGATCAAATTTAGATCACCATCACAGAATGGCATTTTATGATGTAATTCAATCTGTTTGATGTTTTCCATAAGCCAGTCGGTAATTTTTTGGATGAAATAAAATTTTTGATTTTAATTCTAAAAAATTCAGAGGATTCATTTCATATAACAAAACAGATATGATATTTATGTTAAATTTCATAAATATGTAATTAATTATTGAAAAAGTAGTAATCAATGGTTACTTTATACTGTAATAGCAAAAGGTGAAGAATTCCATAATTTAAAAAATTTTTAAAGATTTTATAACAAATATAAATAATCATTTTTTATTTGGAATGCATTAAATTCTATAAAATAAACAAATTGATATTTGTTAAATGTAAATTAAATGAAATTTTATAAAGATTTACACATTTTACAATATTATAACTTTTATAAACATTTAGAAATATAAATAATAAATAAAATTTTTAACACTAGAGTGCAGAACTTGCATTATACTATAGAACACAATGTCAGTGCCACATGTATAGATAAATCAATATGAAAATCCTTCAGAAAACTCAAACAAATAGAGTTGTAAACATGATATATATACTTTCAGGTGGTAAATGTAACTTGACACCACCTGGGCTGCAAAACATTAAGAATAAATATTCTATTTAATGCTATTTAAAAAATAATATTTAATATTTTTTTTAATAGCATTAAAACAGAATACAGTGGTTCCTCGATGTCTCGCAATTCGACAGTTGAATTTCGCAGGAAGGCGCATGCACATGAATGGAACTGTGTGATGCCATTTGTTATTTGTATGGTTATTTGTCAGTTCTTGTTGGACTGTTTTGGTATTTGTTTTAATTTTCAATTCTGCATTTTTCAGAAAGTAAAAAAGTTTGTGCATCTGTAGTTGTTATTATTTTTTTTGTGAAATTTAGAGAAGCACTCAAAGAGAATTGAACAGAATAATAATTCAGGAAAGAAGACACTTGATTGAGCATAGAAAAGAAGAAAGAAATTGTAGATAAAGTGCATAAAGGTAAAACAATTTTACAAATGTAAGCTCAACAGTATGGCATTCTAGGACAACTTGGCAATGTTTTGCAACAGACAGAGAAGATTACGGATGCTAGAGTGTCTGCTGGAGCAATAAAGATTTCTGACAAGAATAGATCTTTAATCAATGAAGAGATGGAAAAGCTGCTTCTCACCTGGATTAGATAAAGACAGATGAAGGGAGATCCAGTAACTCAGGCAATGATCTGTGAGAAGGCTAGGTTAATTTTCGAAGAATTGCAGAAGAAAACTCCAGGATGTACTTCAGATGAAACTGAAGAATTTAAAGCAAGTTGAGACTGGTTTCATGGATTCAAAGGTAGAACAGAATAAAGAAGACTTCATTTCAAAATCCAAGGGCTAATACATTGAATGTATTGTGTATAAAATAGTGCATTTTGTAATTTAGTGTGTTATACAATAGTAAAATACGTATAATAAAGTAAATAATATAGTTTATCTCTCTTACCTCACCCATTAGGGGAGTGGGATAGTGGTCTGACAACGAAATTATCTATTTTCTATAGTCTTATACGAGGAAAATTGTTCTGCAATTTGACACTAGTTTGGTGACAGATTAGTGCCGAATTGCAAGGTACCACTATATCTGTAAAATAATCTTAAAGAAGTTATTGTTCATGAATATAACATAATTCTTATCATTAGTAAATAAAATTATATTATTCTCAAAATTAAGATATTCATTAGAGAGGAATTTGATTGTACAAATATTTCAACATAGATAACAGATTCTCATGAAGAATGTTATTTTGAATCTTTTAATATTCAAGATGAAGTAGGCAAAGCCTGAAAACAATTACTATAAAATAATACATATTCATACTGAAGATTGTTTGTGTTTAACTGAAAATACTAATTTGATTTTATTATATGAATACAGAAAAGTTTTAAAAATTTTATATGCTGAAAGATAAATATTATTTAACTATATAGAAATTATATATTTTAAATTTACCCTCTGCACTTTTACTCCCAAATTCTCTTCAATTAAATCATAATCTTCATCTTCCAGAGCATCATCATAGTCATCTATAAAAATTCACAATTATATTATTAAAAATTTCAAATTAATAAAATTAAATTATATAGAAAGTTCTTCAATTACAAACAAAACATATTCCTAAAATTCATTAAATCAAAAAATTTTTAACTCGAGATTTACTCGTAGAAGTAAGTTCATTTTTATTTGGGATCACTGAGATCTGAGATTTCCTATAAAAAAGTTTCCAGAATTTGGAATGCTCTGAGCAAAACTTACTAAAAATAAATAATAGTTCTATATTCAAAATTAAGATATTTTAGATTAGTTATCATTAATTAATTTTTCTAAAACAAGAGAATTTAAATTTCCCAGCTCAATAAATTTAAATGATATTTTTTAATAAGCTGATGAATTATTATAAAAATTTGACATTGGAAAGTTTGCCACACAAGTGACATTATACATCTTAAAAAACAATCCATAAAAAAATTAAAATTTCTTCTTGATTGGAAATTGTTATAATAAAACAAAAAAAAAACATATCAGAGAATGTGATAAAAGAATTTGAAGTATTAATAAAATTTGCTATATTAAGCAAGAGAAGCCATCCAAGTTGAAGAATAATATTCTATGCTTTTGGAGATCACATTTTATTATCTTTATTGTACATCATTCCCCATTCATGTATTGGCTCCAAATAACCTTGGACCATCCTATGCCATAGCATCCACCCTTTTATTTATAAATAAAACAAGAACTGCATTTATCTTGATTTATAATTGCCTGAAATATGATACTTTGTTTACATAATTTTGATAAAAAAATATTAAAGTACATAAAAATTCATTAAAAATCAACAATATTTTATTAGAAAAATATTTTTTGCATTATGAAAGAGCCATTTGTTAGAAATTAAAGCTTTTAATCATTTTTTTCTTTTATTAAAAAATATGAAAAATTTTGAATAAAAAAGTGAACTGAAAGTCTTGCCTAATCACTTATCCACAAAGCTTTGATACAGGTTAACAAAAAACATTTTTTCTTCTTCAATAACAAAGTAACCAGACAAGTTCTTATGAAATGTCAAACACATCAAGAAGCATTGTAAAATATTGGTTAATAATGAGCTGAAAGTGCACTTAACTATGGGTGAGTTCAAAAAATGCTCTGAGAAGTCATTCTTGAAGAAGCTAAAGAATGACATCAACAAATCATTGCAAGACAACATGATTTGTTGAATGGGTAAAAGTCCAGCCATTCAACAAATCTTATTGTCTTGCAATCTACATAGGTCATGACATTATTCTTTCGCTTCTCCAGTGGAGATTTCTCAGAGATTTTCTGAACTCACCCAGATGTCAAAGTGTTAGAGAGTTCCATAAATCTGAAAGTAAACTTTCTGTTCAGTTATATTTTATTTCTTTCTGTTGAAAACAATGATTTATTAAAATATATTCAATGTGCTTAAATCAAATGCATACAAATGATTTTTTTTTCTTCCCTATAATTATTTTATACATGAACCAAATTCAAAAATATAGAATTTTTTCCCCCCTGTATTACCTCTTTTTTACTCATGAGGGACACACACAGAATTTGAGACTTGCCAAATATTTGATCTGAACTTAATAATAAATTAAATTGTGAACTAACATACAATAAATTGCCTACTTAATAAATTCATTCTTAAAATTTTTATATAAATTGAAAATTGCATAAATCCAAAAACTTTTAACATTGCAAATAGTGAAGAACAGACTCAAATATGTAAAAAAATTAAAATATCAATATTAAAGAACTTCAATAAAAATCGAAAATTAATAAAAAACTGCTTATCTCCTAATCACAAATTTTAAATTAAAAAACAGCACATTTAGCAGTGAATTATCAAAATTTTTGATAATTCACTGCTAAATGTACTGTTTTTTTTAATTTAAAATTAAAGAACTTTTAAGAAAATTTGAAAAAATTAAAAGTTTCCTAAAATATTTAAGTACTTTTTCTGATACATTCATATTTTTGCAACTGATGAAAAGCAACTAAAAAAAACTTGAAGTCTGACATTCCATAATATACCATTTGTTAAAGAAAATATCTGTGTAACATGAGTAGATAAATACAAAAACAGTTTACAATGACCAATAAAATATAGAATTTAAAAAAATGCTTTCGGAACATGAATCTTATATAATTGTGCAATACTAAAATTACACTAAGTATACAGCTTAGAAGATATATATAAAGAGACTCATATATTGTATATGATGGTGTAGTGTCAACTGTTCCATGCAACACTCACAGATGATGTATATATTTCTTTGTATATATATCTTCTAAGTTGTATATATTATAGTGTAATTTTAATATTGTACAGTTATATTTTATCATTTATTATGCAAAGAAACTGAAGATGGATTTATATCACAAAAGTACTTTTTAAATTCTTTATTTTATTGGTCATTATAAGCTGTTTTGTATTTGTATTAAAAGAAAACCAAGTTTTATATTGACTATAACATGACTAGTCAGTACTCAATCATTTCTAAAAATAGCTCATTGTTTTGCAGTATGAGTGTTCTGAGATTCATTAAGCACTATTTTCATTAAAAAATGTCTTAATTTCTTTTAGGATGACACTATATATAACACCATTAGTTTACAGCGTAGATTGTTAATAATTATTGCTTATCATTAATGATACATCAATGCAAAATGAAGCAATCATTGTTTTTATATATTTTTGTGATGTTTGCAGATAAATTTTTAAATTTTTAATTATATGTATAAGAAAAGCTTTTAAGTTAAAATTTCTCATTCTTAAATACTTTATCTGATTTTGGAATTTTATTTAAGTTGTTTATTAAATTTTAAATAATAATTAATATGTTCTCTCATGCAGCCATTTCCTTATTTATACAAGTTGTCCTCAATTTACAACTGTCTTGACTTATGACTAACTCATACTTACAATGAAGATATCATTGACAAAGTCTGTTATAGATCAATGCAATTGACCTAGGTTTGATTCCCTGATCCAATGATATAATATATGGAAAACATCCTCTTAATGTCTAATTCTTGCATTTTTGTATTTGTTGAGTTTGTTATAATAAAGTGGAGAGTAACAATAAATATTGATACAGGCATCCCTCATTATACGCGATCTCACTTTATGCATTTTTGCTATAACACAATTTAAAAAAATAAATTAACTTTTTAAATTAAAAAAATTTTTGTTTAAAAATTGTCTCAGATAGATGAGATAAATGTGGATGAACTGCTTGATTCCCACTCATCAGAGCTCACTAATGAAGAGCTTCTGGAAAACAACATGAATGATGATGTTTTCCATTTCCAGAAATCAGAGCCCTTTGTTGCTGAGCCTATCAAATAGCTTACAATAAAACAAATCATTGAATTTTTTAAACACATTGACAGTACCATTCCAATAATTGAAGAAAATAATCCTAATGAGAAGCACCAAAGTTGTGAGAGAATTTCAGAATTCTTTGGCTGGCTGTAAATAACTTTATAGACAGAGGAAGAATGGGGCCTGTCAGTTGAGTCTCGACTATTACATTAAAAAAGTTGAAGATCATCAGCCTATCGTCCCAGGGACTTCAAGAGAGTAAGAGAGTGATGATCCAGTCTCACTAGACCCAATCCATTCATCATTGGATTGAAGACTCTCAGAAGTATGTAGTGTTTAGGTATTTAGACATTATATTAATTAAATTCATTCATCCAACTATTTATTCATTAAAATTTGTCTTTTGTTGATAAGTTTAAATAATTCATTCACTAAAATTTCTTTTGCTCACAGGTGTAAAGTTTTCATTTTTTTTAATCTTTTTGAAGAAACCCCTATCCCTATCTCATCCATGCTAAATTCAACTTCCTTTATGCGATTTTGTGTTATGTAATTATTTCATAGAACCAATTAATCACATAAAGTGAGGGACACCTGTAGTGGGCAATCCATAAATTTTTGACATTTCCAATATCTGATAATGGAGTTCAAAATTCTTAGAACCAAACTATGTCATAAGTCGAAGACTATTTGTACTAATAAAATTTAAATAATTTTATAAAAAAGCAAATCAAAAATCTTAAGAAATAATTATAAAATTATAAAATAAATATTACAAGGTAAAATATTAAACAGTAATTGAAGAAATGATACTTGTGTTATAACC
This sequence comes from Olivierus martensii, assembly GCA_000484575.1. NCBI lineage: Eukaryota > Metazoa > Arthropoda > Arachnida > Scorpiones > Buthidae > Olivierus > Olivierus martensii. The sequence goes on from AYEL01091485.1 coordinate 64,295, forward strand.
AAAAACAGTAGTGAATCCAAAAAATAACAAGAAAGACATCATAATGCAAAAAATAACTTAAATGTATATATTGCTAATAATTTAAACAACTAGTATACATTTATCAAAAAACAACAGGGATCATATCTTAATGCCCCTACCCTGAATTGCTCCTGATCAGAAATAACATTAACACACAAATTCTAACCTCATTATCACAATATATACTGATTATTATATATTCAACTTTTCTCAATGAGAGAAAAAAAAACAAATTACAATCAAGCCCAGTTATAATGAACACTATAATTTAAACGACCACCTCTCAGCATGATATTTACATTCAATTATCAATTGACTTTTGTTGCATTTTTTTTTTTTAAATCTTTTCAAAAATGAAATCATAATTCTCAATACAGGACAACAGATACAATTTTTATTGAATTCATTAATAATTTATTAATATAGAGTTAATTAAAATCTATAAACAATTTTCTATCAAAAAAAATTCTTTTTTCATTGAAATTAAATCATATTAGCCTAATTTCTTAATTTTATAATCACAATGGTAACTAGATTTTGAAGCTCTGTACATCTTTAAATGATTAGTCACCCACTTAATGATATTTTAGATTTCAAAAGAAAATTATCTATATAATTAATGACAAAATAATACTTATTTTTTAACTATTATGTGCTTATTTTAACATGTATATTAGCAAATTTTACAACAATCAATCATTTTATGTAATTTTTAAAAATTTTAGCAATATCATTGCTGCCATGTTGTGTCATGTGATGACATCATTTTATGTGATTAACACACAAAACTGAAAAATCTTTCTTTTCTAACATGCTTAATAATACACCAGCATTGCAACAGCATATAATGACATCCAATGTACAAGATGATGTTTGGCAATCTTCGAATTAAACAATGAAGCTTTTTAAAAAATTGTTATTAGAATGATATTATTTCTCAAAATTTTCATTTTTTTGTATTCATTAAAACTGAAATGTAGATTCAATAAATTATTAATCATACATTGACATATATGTATACAGTGACATATAATGAACTTTATTACAATAAAGTTCATTATATCCAGAGTTGCCTGTACTTGTTATCATTAACTATTTTTGAATCTGTTTATCTTGAATATTGTATATCTGATTAAAAGCATTAAATATTTCTTCTCACAAGGGAACATCGCACCCGATGTGCCTGGAATTTTGGCGATATTTTGTCATCTGAAAGAGCATAAACAGTAGATGTGGCATGTCCCTACATCGCCCTTTTTTTAAGGCTCTAGGGGGCCCAATTTTTATTTATTTTATCACAATAAATATCAATAGATGGTGCTAAGTGTCAAAGTAAGGGGGCAACAAATAACTTACTTGCATTATTATTATTGGATTTTTACAGATTTACTTAGCTGAAACAATTATTAGTGATTATGATACAGGATACTGTTCAGTATCAATTTATATTCAATCAGTAACTTTATATTTTTTCATTGGATATTTTATTTTAAAGGAAATTTTATGTTGAATTTGCAGCTAAGTAAAGCCTATTCTATATGCATAATTACGATCGTGACATATTACATATCTCAAATGAAATTTGTTTATATTTTATCCCACAAAGAAATTATATAACTATTCAGCATGATGGGACATAAACTACTATATGTTACAAGAAATCACAACAAGCACTTGTAGCAGGATAAATACACTATTTTATTATTAGATATATATAATATATATTACATATAATAATACAATTGTTTTCTGGAAACGTTTTTGGCCTACTTATGGCCCTCATCAGCCGGTAATCTCAAGTGAGCACTTGAGATTACCAACTGAGAGCCATAGTAGGCCGAAAACGTTTCTGGAAAATAACTGTATTATTAGTATATGTAATATACCGGGTGATTTTGAGCATCCGTACCACCCTTTTTCCTCAGAAACGCGATGAGATAGGAAGTAGGGGAAAAAATTTTGATTACCAAAGTATACCTGAAGAATCGAATGGGCATGATAAAAATTTTGTGGGCCCATCCTTCTTTTTGCTTGAATAGCCCCATCAGCGGTACATGCGGTGGCATCTTTTTTTTTGTGATATCTCACAATCCGTAAGTGATATTAAAAAATTTTCAAAACAAAAGTTGTTTGTTTTTCACAGTTCTATCCAATTATGCCAAAATCAGCATTGGTTTCCATTGGAGATTTCAAAGTTGACTTCTTGTGTCCCTACTTCCGATGGGCCCACAAAATTTTTATCATGCCCATTCGATTCTTCAGGTATACTTTGGTAATCAAAATTTTTTCCCCCTACTTCCTATCTCATCACATTTCCGAGAAAAAAATGCAGTACGGGTGCTCAAAATCATCCGGTATATTATATATATCTAATAATAAAATAGTGTATTTATCCTGCTACAAGTGCTTGTTGTGATTTCTATTATTATTAGAAGCAGCAGAACTCAGTTGTTTATAACTACTATATGTTTATCCAATATTATGTAATAATAATAAGTAATATTTAAAATCACACAAAAACCTGTAATATATACAAATTTTTTATTTGTTGCAATTTTAAATGAAATTAAGCCATGTTGCATTATTTCAAATGTATTTTGAGTCTCTTCCCCTTCGAAATTTTTTGTCGCACTATGCATGATTATTATAACATGGTTCTCCAAGCTGATCGGAGAAACCACTTGGATTGGCCAAACCTGTTTTATAACAAACATATTTCCACGTATTACATATAATCTTTATTTCTCTAACAATTACACATAAATATTTTATATTTTATTTTATAATTAAAACATTGTTTTTAAGAGTGACGTCATAATTTGTAGAACTCTTCCCCTATGTCATTTATCGTCTCAAATCTATACTCTACCCCTAAACGTGACATAATTTATGGATTCTCCCTAGCTAATAAATAAATAATGCTTAAAATAACACACAAAGAAATAATACACATAGCATATAGAAAATTTCCATTTTATTGTCAAATCTATTCTTGTCACATCATTGTCAATGCATAATTATGTATTTCAACAAACATTATAATAATATAAACGAGTTATCATGAGTGGAATCACAGTGATGTTGGCCAGTGATTTTCGTCAAACATTAGCTGTAATTTCAAAAAGTACCAAGACTGATAAATTAAAAGCATGCATAAAATCATCATATCTTTGGCAAGAAGTGAAAAATTATCGCTTACTCTCAACATGAGAGTGCTAAAAAATAAGAATAAAAATTCTGCTAAATTTTCTGATTTCCTCTTAAGCATTGATAATGGAACTACACCAAATACAAATGGATTAGTTAATATTTAGAAATATTTCTGCCAAGAAAATAATGCATATTCATTAAATAAACTAATTTCAAAAGTGTATCCAGAAATTAATAATATAAATGAGAAAAATATCGAATGATTTTGTGAACAATCATCTAAAATTCAAATGTTTTGTGAACGCAATCCTACCTTTTAGAAATGATAAACTTGAATTTTTAAATGAACAGATCATGGACTGTTTTCATGGTGAAGGAATGACATATAATTCAATAGATATAGTCACAGATATTGAATATTACAAAATACAGTATACAAAGTTATTTCAATACTTTTGGAGTCAAAATAATAGCAATATATAAGTTACAAATCTGAATTATGAACAAAACTTACATTTAAATTATGCTCATGACTCAAAGAGTGCATGTACAGTCCTGTGCAAAAAGTTTGTCAGGTTACAGGAAAAGGTTCGGCTATCCAACAATACGCAAAAGTACGGCAATAATCACGTCAAGAGCAGAGCAATGCTGCTGTAAGTTGGATAGGCATATATCATATATGGGATATTTCCATAGCTTCCATAGCTATAGGGGAGGGAAGGTAGTGTGGGAGAACTGAAAATTTTAAACTTCGAAAAGTATTAGATTATTTTGAAAGGAAGTCAGTGTTTATTATTTAATTATTTTTACACAATATTAATAAAAACATAACTAGATGAATAAAATCTACTCGGAAAACAACTACTTAACTTGAATGCATAAAATAAATAAGACTAGCACTTTTTTGCAGTGAGGTTAAACTTTATTTGATCTAGTATGCAAACGCTTTCGGTCTTTCGACCATCATCAGGCGAAAAATTCCATATACAACGGAATAGAGGAATGTAAGAGTTGCCATAGTTTAACCTCACTGCAAAAAAGTGCTAGTCTTATTTATTTTATACATAACTAGATACCGAAAAACATGACAAGTGACCACAAATATTAAGCGATAATAAAGCAGTATCTAATAACTTAACTAAAAATTTTAAGTTTGTTTGTTTGATATATAGACCAGTTTCCAATGAATATCTGGTTGAGCATGCACTCTAGAATGAGAGGCTAAGATACATCCGGCTTGCTTATATTGTATATGTTGTGTGTCGATTTGGTGAAGTAAATAGTTTATAAAATTTAAAAAATGCCACATGTTCAGCATATGGTTGCAATAAGAGATGTGGGTCTAATCTTGTTTCTGAAATTAAGTTCTACCGATTTCCAGTAGAAAAAAAATCGTAAAATTTCTTGGATTGCTGCAGTTAATAGGAAATAATGGCAACCAACTCAATGGTCATTGCTATGCTCTCGACATTTCATAACTGGTGAGAATCTGAAGTTTATTCAACTATAAAAAAATAGTTTATTTAATGTACGAGTTAAAAATTTAATGATAAATATTTTAATTATTAGGCAGACCATCGAAAGATCCAGCCTATCCTGATTATATTCCATCTCTATTTCTAATACTAAATCAAATACTGAATCAAAATCTTTAGTTATATTAGTTATATTCTCAAACTGCAGTTTCTATACAAAATAAAACTGCTGCAATGTGACTACAGACTTCTCCAAGTCTAAAAAAAGTGATAAATGAAGAAGTATAGTGGAGAAAAAGCAAAATTTTACTTTGGATGCTGCCAATTAGTTGAGATTATGTTCTTCTCAAACTATTTATAACTTTTAATGATTATATTGGGGATTGATATATATTATTATAATGAAAGTTAGCAACATTAATATTTCGGCATATTTTGAAGTATTTGTATACAATCTGATAAATATTTATTCTATGCATAAACAATTAGCAACACATAAGTAAAAGTTGCTCGAAACAACTTTAAAAATCAATGATTAAATGTATTAATAAATTGAAAACTTACTCAGCCATACAAGTACAGTGACCACACAAAATTTCTCCGGAATGTTGTATAATAACCCAAGGTAAATATTTCTTGTCAGTTTTTACTTGTTGTCTCGGTATTATTTCTCCTAAAAGCATATATGCACTTTTTTTAGATTGTGAGAAATTTTAACATTTCGTACTTTTCCATTAATAAAGTAATTATATGCATCTAAACTTTTGTAAGCTTTCAATGATTCTCCTGTGAATGGTCCAGGAGTTTCTATGATATAATGGTAAATATCTGGCCATTGACATTTAGGCCAATCTTTCATTTCACTTGAAAATAATGAACGATTTCGTTCATCATATGGATCAGGATAATGTTCTCCACAAACTGTCAACTTTTCTTTATACCTTTGTTGATCTTCGATGTTCAAACTTATTAAAATATGCATTAGTCATATTCAAAACTGACTAGATTCAAAACTGCAGAAAGCTACACTCGCTTTTAAAAAAGAAGTCTGTTAGCACCTCCTTCCAGTAAAGGAATACCCGGATGTCAATGTTTTGTTTACGTTTTGAAACTGGTTTATATCATAATCTTTATTTGCAAAAATTTAAAATATGTAAAATCATATTCTCTTATTTTCATTATATTGCTATTTCACAAACATTTTTCAGCTAAAAGCATGGGGGTAAGTGAACTTAATTAGAACCAAATATTCAAACTATTCTGAAAATAATACCTACTATTTCTCTACCCAGGGTTTTAATGAAACCTTCTTGATCGAATGCGATTGAATTTCTTTTGAAGATCCTGGTTTTGGTTTCTGTTTTTTAAGGAAAGCTTCCATAATTCATTCTAAAAAACAACAACAAATACTAAATTTGAAAAGCTTAAGAATAAAAATAAAATTTTGGTACAAATAATTTTTTAACTAATCATTAACTGTAATTTAAAAATTATATTCAATTTTAAATCACAGTTCATGATTAATTACAAAATTATTGGTACCAAATTACTTAATAATCATTTTTATTCTGTCGTATTATTTTATTTAAATACCGAATTTTATGATATTACACGTTATTGACAACATCATTAAAAAAACAATATTCTAACTTTTCATCTTACCAATTTAAGCAAAATTAAACGTAAAATATATATTAAATCTATCTTTAAAAGAATCGGCACAGCTAAACAACTTCACCACGAAATCCACTATATCCTCAGTCGTTTTCCCGCCTTTCTAGACGATTATAATTCATTTATTTATTTATGTTTAAAAGTATTAACTTATAAATAAAAATTCAAACTGTAAAATGGAAAGAAATAATTTAATAGTAATAGTTTATTTAAACTAAAATATTATAAAATAATTTTTTTATTATATTTTTTGGCGATAAAAAATTGACCGAATTAGTCTCCGTACTAGTTTCAAATGGAAATGTAGTGACGTGATTGTAAAAGTTATTTACGTTATCAAAGTGTTAATTGAAAATTATGAGTAGTAACGAGAGAGATTTAGATTGCACAAATGCGAAAAGAGGTATATGGCTTGTCAAGGTAATCATATATGTGTGAAATATTCATATTCAGAATAATTAACTGACAGTATTATATTGCAAAAGCCTGTTGTCTGCTTGGAGATATGATTATATTTGTTTTATTACACAACTTCTTACTAAAACTTATTAAAAAAAATTTTATTTAAATATAAAATTTCTGTAAATTTTTACTTTTTTAAAATATAAAAGAAAATTTTACCAAATTTTTTAAGAATGTTAATTTGTTGTTCATTAAATATATCATGTAGGTATAATGCATATATACCAAAATATCAAACATTGGTAATAAATAGGAATGATTACTATATACAGTCAATCAAAAAAGTATTGGGACACAACAAATTCCCAATCATTTATTGAAAAATAAATAATTAATACACTGAAATTAATACTGTTTTCACTAAATCACTATATAAACTAAAACAAAGTTTTTGATCTAAAAATTCAAGAAAAATAAATAAGAAATGCCACACATCTTATGTTCGAAGTGAAAATCACGCTCAAAAAAGTATTGGGACATAGAGGAAAAAGTCCAAGAAACGGATGCGAATGTCCGAGCGTTCGCTATTTAAGTAAAATGAAAAATTTCTGAAATTTCAAAAGCGATTTTCTCGAAAACGCTAGAGTAGTGGCCCCCAATATAGGGGTGATTTTCTCGAAAACGCTAGAGTAGTGGTCCCCAATATAGGGGTGATTCTTCATCTACTGTTTATGCTCTTTCAGATGAAAAAAAATATCGCCAAAATCCCAGACACATCGGGTGCGATGTTCCCTTGTCAGATGAAAAGTGTTACAATAAAAATAAAAAAATATATCAGAAATTGTTTAAAATTAATATATAAAATTTTATATAATATGCAATTTGGAATCAGTCCAACTTGATGTATAATATTTCATAATTGTAATATTAAGTAATATTGGATTAAATATATAAAATAAACTATATAAATGATTTTGATCAATAGAAAAATGAAAGAACACACATAAATGATTACTTATAAAATGAAAAATTAATTAGGTCCAATAGAACCTATATGCCTCAATTCATCAAAATGCTGTAACCTCTAATTAATTAGTTATAAAATTTTTTAAACTTAAGATTATTACCATGTCGCTTCCGCCTTTTACGCCCAACATCCTCATCCGAATCTATTTCAGCATCTTCCTCCTCTTCTTCGTCGTCATTAATTAAATCTTTCATTTCTTCTCGTAATCTATCTTCATCTTTAATAAAATAAAAAAATTAGTTTTTAATATTTTAATAAAGTTAATTTTTAATCATTAACCTGTTGAAGTCTGTAAATGTTACAAAATAAACCTAATATGCAAAAAATTAAAATTCTGAAATCTCGTTTAATTTTCATCAAAATTTTTTGAAATTTTTACAATTTGTTACATTTTTTATTGTCATTCTAAATATACAAAAAAATTTTTTCGTTTTTTATTTCTTTCACAACTTTTCGTTCATTATATTCACCCAATAAATGCAAAAAGCCCACTCTGTAATAGCTGTACTGTGTAACTCAGGACTGAATTTTTTTTAATTGTTTTTTCATTCCATTTCTATGATATGTTGACATGTCGATAGACCTCAACAGATTAATAATAATTTATTACATGATGAAGTTATAACTATCATTTTTATATAATTTAAGATAAGTATAAATTTAGCTAATAGTAAATTTATAAATATATATAATATATACATTATATTAATATTTATATAAAAGTACTTCCCAGTTTATGTATATCCAACTTCTAAAAATTCAATTTTACATAAAACTTTATTATAATTTCTTTGTGATATAGAAAATAAATGACATATTACTTCAAATTTAAGTTGCACTTTTTATTCAAATTTTTAAGTCATAAAATTTGGGTGTGGCTTAAATTCAAAGCAAATATTTTAACATCTTATTCTTCCCGATCTCTCACTCCCCAACGATTCGGATTTTGCTTTATGCTCTATGCATGAGCATAGTATTATGACCATTGATAATAGTTTATTCAGTGGTCCCCTGTTTGTAGTTTTCTTTTTTTTTTTTTTATTATAATAATTTTTTTTATTATAAATGTAGTTTTCTTATTTAATCCAGTGGTGGTTTGATAGTAGCTGTGTAGAATTGTATTGTATCTGGCCAAATTTTAATTATAAGAAAAATCACGAATTATTATAATGCTGTTTATAATCACTGATAGAAACAAATTGCCACCTTTTATAATTTTAAACAAAAAACTGCACTCAAGGAAAATTTTCCAAGAGTGTTATAATTTGAGTACATAAGAATGCATGGATGACAACAGAACTGATGATAGATTGATTAGAACATGTTTGGGAGAAGAGACCAAACATGTTCTAATCAATCTCAATAAATTAGGTAGCTTATTATGTATATTACTACCTATTTAAGTAAATAAAAATGTTTCTTATTTTTCAATACCTATTGTAAAAAAATTTTTTCCAATTTTCCAATTTTAAAATCCTACTGTGGCTTAAATTCGAAGTAATACGGTATATACTGTATTTGCAAGTTACAAATGCAAATAATAGGACCTTGTGGATGAATAAAGTATAATGTCAGAGGGGAGAGTATATCCTATCAACAGTACCAGATCTAGATATTTTGTCATCTGAGGCAACATTAGAAAATGGCACCCTCTCTCCTCTTTGCTCATATGCATTAATACATAAACATATGTAATATTTTGGAATCAGGAATGTAATGACATCAGATGCAGTCACTGTTAGTTATGATATATACAAACAACTTTGTTTTTTCAAAGCAACAAATAGTTAACAAAATACTACCAAAATATAAACTTATAATATATATATATAATAAAATGAACTATAATTTAATTTTTATTGTTTTCAATGAGGAAAAATCATTAATAACTGCTTATCAATTAATCAATTTAACTGGAATTGGTTTCTCTCTCCCTTAAATATTATCTATTAGAAAAATATACCATTATGTCTTTGTAGACTGACCCTACAACATGAAATATTGTGAAGATAAATATATTTAAGCTTGTGTGTGAAATACAACTTCATTTTCAAGCCCCTTCATAATTTTTGCCCAAGGCGACTGCCTCATTTGCCTCACCCTAGCTCTGATGCTGCCTATTGATATTGCTCCTCTTGTAGCTGCAGCTGACAAATGCAAATTTTTCAGTAGACCCACAGAAGTTTTATGTAAATCATTATATTTCAGAAAATTTGAAATATTTTCACTTGTTTCTATTATAATTATAATCTAATAATTACTTAATAAGTTTATTAAATATTTTATAGACAGACTAATTTTTAGAATTTTATAAATATTTTAAAAGAAATCAAACTAGCAGTGTTAGCAGATTAAATTTATTTATTCAAAATACACCTTAAACAATAAGCAAAAACATTTTCATATATTAATGACACCTCTTCAGTTACAAATATTTTTAAAAAAACAAACAGATTGCCAAACATTAATTCTACAATAAATATTCTATATCATATATATGTGTTATGGCCAATAGCCGAAGTCTAGCCAGTTCGTGAAGTGACTGGCTACTTCTAGATTTGGTCAAAGCCTGAAATATACAAGAATTTACAACTATTTCGGGCTTTGGCAGCGAATTCATGATGCAGCCGACCATCAATAGCCAATTCAAGATTTGTCCAAGAAAAAGTGGCCAAACTAGAAGTTTGTCATGCAGTTACAGGAGTTGATTATACCAATTCTAATTCGTGTCATTACCACTGTGAAAATTTTTTTAGTTTAGTCAAAGTAGAAAAAATTATTTTGAAAACAAAGAGAATAGCTAATCATTATTCAAATAGTTTTATTTAAATTGAAAAATTAACAAAGCAAAAATTGTCTTTCCAGTCGAAAAACACATCAAAGAAAACAATAGTAATGTTTTTATAGTTAGCATGTAGTTAGTTAGCATATAACATGTCAAAAGGTAAAATGTATTTACAGTTGAAAAAACATGAGAGGAATCTTTTTAGTGAATAGTTTAAAATATCATATGAAAGAAAAAATGATGAAGAAAAAAAAATCACACAAAAGAAATGACACTTAGAATACGATTTTTTTTATAAGAATTTGTAAAGTTCTTTTCTTATTTTTAATCTCAAAAATAAAAACCAAATAATTAAAAATGCTACATATATATAATTTATAGCTACAAAAATACACTTTATTATCAATATATTAAAATTAAATCAATATTTAAAATTTTATGAATTAATAACTGTCAAATCAAATGAATAAAGAATTTTCTAGTGAATTTTCTAATGAATTTTTGAGAATATTTACTATATTTTTTAAACAAACAATAGATTCACACTAAAAGTTATACAATGCAGAGAATATTTGAACATTGGTTCCACAGAAACTGCGTTATATGAGACTCACATTACATACAAAAAAGAGGGTTAGGTTCTGAAGTCGTTTTTGTTTTTAATTACAAAAACAAAATAAAATATGCAATAAGAAAAATTTTTTATTTAAATCAGATAATTATGTAACTTAAGAAAACAAAAAACTTAATATGAAATTATAAAAATTATAAATTGTACTTGCTTTCATTATACATAATCTATTAATTTACTACAGATGGAATAGAAAGCATTTTTAATTCTCATCACTGTACCACTGTATCACTTGGCAAATAAAATTAATAAACCGTGTTATATCAAAGCTGTGTTGTGTGAATACTGCATTAAACGAGGGATTACTGTATATGTTATGGACAAAGTGATTAATATGGGCATTATTTATAATGCCCATATTAATCACTAAGTAATGGACGGGCATTATTTATAATGCCCATCTATTACGACAAATAAAATTGGGCATTGTACTAAATTTATCATTATCATAATTTATCATATTGATGGGTCAATATGAATATTGCTAATATATAGTTGGGAAAAGTAATTCATACTCTAAGGTTTGTGTATAATTTTCAGCTTAAAATATGCCTTCACTTCTAAATAATGCTTGATATGTGTGTGCTTTGTCAATCAATCAAATCTTATTTCTCTTAATTTAAAAGCTATTTAATAATTATCATCATTTAGTTTTGTTTTAAAAATAAAAGTTTTTGAAATTATTTTTCTCTGCAATATATGATAAATAAAAACTGAAAAACAATTTTCTGAAATACATCTAAATTATTAAATTGAGAATATATTACTCTTCAAATTTTCCAATTAAAAGTTTTTAATCATTAATATATAATTTTTATATTTTTTAATACAGTATTATTATTTTAAAGATTTAATTATAATTACCATCTTCTTCTTCTTCATCCTCTTCATCATCATCATCATTTCTTCGTCTTGATGGTACCACTGTTTCATTTTCCTCATCATCTGATTCTATCCTCCTTTTTTTATTTAATATTTCTTCTTCATCAGATGATTCTTCAGCTTCATTTTCAATAAAATCTGACATTATGTAGATTTACTAAAATGAAAGTATTATTACTGAAATTTATAATGCTGCTGCTAGTAATAGCAAGTACAAAACTTATAAATGCTTGAATAAAAAATACATAAAATTGTGTTTGCTTAATACAGTGGGTGATTAGTTAACAAACATAATCCATTCAAAGACAATGTTTGCTACCCGAATTGTTCATTAACCGATCATCAATTTACCATAGATTTTTATGGGAAATTCATTAATTCATTCTGGAGACCCAAAAAATAAAAAAAAATTATATAATTTCTTATTATGTTAATTTATATGTAATAATAATATATATATATAATATATACACAGTATACAGTCTTGCATTTTCATCTATCATGTTTATTTTCTGTTTGTGGGGCAATGTCAATTGCTTTTCTCTCCCCCTCAGGAATTTTTGGAAGTGATTAATAGCATTGTCATTGTAGAGATCCTCAAGCCTATTGATCTCAATCTGGTTCATGTGCCATTCTAAGACAAAAAATTGTAAAAACTCTCTCTTATCTCCTTTAATAAATCTTTGAGTTGTCTCTAAGTTTCATTTTAATCAGGAAAAACCACTATTCTCCTATCCTTATCTGTAAGTCTACAAATGCACAAGACCTAAGCCTTCATTCCATCAGTCTGCAGGTCCCACAATTTATTCTGTGAGGTGTTCATTATCCAAATATGTGTTTGTTGTCCAAACATAAAAATCTTTCACGAAAGTGTTCGTTATCTGAACTGTTTGCTAACCAATCACCCACTGTATATATTTGAGTATTTTCTGTCTTTATGAAAAAAAATAATAATTTTAAAAAATTTTTATATTTATGAATTGAAAATGGACTATTGTTAACATAATTTATAATATAAACTAGAGAAGAAGAACTAATACTTTCCTTTACTGATAATTAGCATATAAATGGCCATTAAGAAATTAAAATCAAATTATATTAATTTTAATACATATCAATCTCAGTTTATAAGATACTGACTAGCAAATATAACTTATATAAAAATTCAATTTACAAGCTTTATCCACTTCTACTATAAATTTATAATGAGATAATGTTTGATAATGAGATAATGTTTAACTTGATTAAAGTACCCTTTTCTAATGTGAGGGACTCTACCAGTGTCAATATCATCTCTCCTGTTTTATATCATTCAGAATCTTCATAGGTATATTTCAAATGGAAAAGGATTCATTTCCAAGTTCTTAGAATTGAAAGAAAGTGTATTTATTTAGTTAATCTGGCCAACTACATTTTAGGGTTGGTCATAAAATAATTGATGGAATTCCTAAGCTCAGGACTGAACTCAATCAGAAAAATGTGAAAAGTATAGAATTTAGTAAGCCAATGCTTTATTATACAGCAATCCAGTAGACAAACAGTGGTGTGTTAATTTGCTATGAATGTTACAAATTTCATTTTCATTGAATTCAAATGCTTTTATATTATGTTTCTTTGTTTTGTTGATGATGAAACTTTCAATACAATATCATATCATATTAATTTTTGATTAATGTTCATACAAATTATTATGGTTAATGTTTTCTTGCCAAAAATACTTTACAAAATTGTTAAACAAAATAAAGTATTAACTTTTGGAGACATTTTGTCTCTCTCTCAAATTTTTACACTAATTTCTAACCAAAGAAAACAGTGGGATTATTAGAGCAATTCCTGTGAACCTTTATGCTGCTTTCCAACTTTCCCACCATAGGTTCATCACACTCCTGGTGGGATTGTAGTCAGCCATGGTCGCCAGCTTGAAAGATGGATTCAACAAACTGGGCATGGATCAGTCCTGAAAAATCTGGAGATATGGGATGCAGAATTGAACTTTGATTCTTCAAGATAAATAACTGTTTTAGTATCTTGGATTTATAGGCTGGATCTGAATTTCTTTAAAAACATATATATGCATAGGACCTGGAATTAAATCTGGACAGTCTAGATAATGAACATTTTCTCAAATATTGGGAGTACAAATTAATTCAGTCCGTTTTTTTGTGGTCAAAAATGCATTTATTTCAGAACAAAATGAATGAACAGATTAAAAAAACTGTCCATCGCTGGCTACTACTGGCAAAGTACTCCATCGCTGGCTACTACTTTTTCCCACCTCTCAGGCAATTTTCGAATTCCATCTCGAAAAAATGTCTTTTGTTTTGAAGCGATCCAAGTTACGAGCCAATTTTTGATTTCTGCGAAAGAAGTGACCCGGTGACCTGCCAAATTGTGCTGCATCCATCGAAACAACCAATAATCTGAAGGAGCAATGCCTGGAGAATACGGTGGGTGCGGTAAAATATCCCACTTGAGAGTTTCGAAATATTTTTTTACAACTTTTGCGACATGAGGCCGAGCGTTGTCATGCAGAAGAATAACTTTGTCATGTCTTTGCTCGTATTCCAGCCATTTTTCTCGTAATGCACGGCTCAAACGAATCAATTGTAGCCTACACCGATCGCCCGTAATGGAATCGCCAGATTGTAGCAGCTCATAGTATACAACAACCTTTTGGTCCCATCAGATACAGAGCATGACCTTCGAACCATGAATATTCAGCTTTGGTGTCGATGGCAACGATTGACTGGGCATAGCATAATATTTTTTCTTCTTGGGGTTCTTCGTAGAATATCCATTTCTCATCCCCAGTCACAATCTGATGTAAAAAACCCTTTCCTTGTTGCCTTTGAATCAGCTGCTCGCAAGTGAAAAATCGCCTTTCAATGTCTCTCGGTTTCAGTTCATAAGGCATCCAATTGCCTTGCTTTTGAACCATGAATCGTACGGAAACTGCTTGTTGAGCATCTCGGTTCCTCTCTTGAAAGGGAAAGGGAGGAGTACTGTAGTGATGCTGACATCACCCTTTGGACACGCAATATCGGAGAGGCACGTTGAAGGGACAAGCATGAACTTTGACCTGAGAGTGCTGACGTCGCCCTTTGGATACGCGATATCGGAGAAACACGTTGAGGGGACAAGCGTGAACTTTGACCTGAGAGCTTCAGCTACACTTTTCTTCCAATTAAAGAACACGTGTCATCAGTTTTATCAAGAATGATCTGACATTAAATAGTGTATATACTCTGGACAAAATCCGTGTTTGACAAGAAAAACAAATTTATTAAAAAATTACGTTATTTCAACAGTGAATATATCCAAAATAGGAAAGCATTCTACTTTGACTATCTCGCGTTTTTGCAGCCGCCCTTAGGGCGTCGCGTGATAAGTGTCGAATTTACCTGCACGACAAGAAATTACTTCGTGTGGTGTCATCTGTTGGGCGCCAAAATTATTTCCCCTCTTCCTCCCTTTTTTTGTCCCATATTTTGCTTCTCCTCACTTCCTTTTGTTACTCTCATCATCTTGCACCTTCCTCTTTTTTTCTCAGCCTACTGTGTTTTTCATGGGACTCAAGCCTGGCCCTCTATATCCATAGGCCACTTCCATACAGATTATGCTAATGTATCATTCTGTCAATACCTCTTTGGAAGTTATATTTATTCATTAGTATCCACTGTCTACTTTGTGTCTGCACAGTATCCCTGAAGTTCAGTGACCAGCTACTGCACATATCAAACTTAGCTGCATTTTTGCCTAATGCTGCTAACTAATGTGTTTGCTGATGAGGCCCATACAATGTCACATTGTTATGGTGCATTTCTCTTCATGTTTGCATGTGGCTTCACTTCATGTCGTCATTGTTATTGTTTTCTAGTGTTTATGGGGCAATGGCACTGAATCATACTATTCAATTGCTAATCTTCCAATTATATTTAGTGTGTCTAGGTGCTTTTTACATAATCTTATATAAATAATTAACTGTATATGTAAAAATAAGCTCTAATTCAAAGTGGAAAAATAATAATTTATTAAAGAAGTACTTTCAACTGAAGTTGAAAGTACTTCTTTAATAAATTATTTTTCCACTTTGAATTAGTGCTTATTTTTACATATACAGTCATTATATAAGTGGAAGATTATATATATACATTATAAATAATTAAAATGATATGTTGAATTTAAGGAGGATTTCTTGTTATTCTAAAAGAAATTTTAAACTTTATTTTCAAATTTGAACTTGAGATTCTTTCTAACTTAGAATATTTTTAAAAAAATGAACTGTATTCATTAGAATGTAAACTGAAGTAACTATTTGTTGACCAGAAATGTTCCTGTTCTTGTTAAGTGATTTTTATGTAATTAAATCTTCTGCTAAAGAGCTTGTGTATCTTTGATTCTTTGTTTCTTTTATTTCCCTTTAAAACCGTTAATATTTTGAAGATTTTTAAAAATTCTTGGACTATTTTTAAAACCTGAATAGTTAGATATTTGGATTTAGGTTATGACATGTTCGATATACTTGCCATCATTGGCTATGATGTGGTGCAGACGAATAGCAAAATTCTACACAACTCACTGAAGTGTCGAGACATTGATGCTTTCGATGACCTTTTGAATGTTTGCTAATAAATTTTTTACTAGTTTCACATTTGAAAGAAGAAACATTATGAAACAGTTATTGGTTAAAACATTTGTATAGTTTGAAATAATTAAATATCTAAATTAGGGATCCTCAAGAAAATGTTTTATGAGGCTGCATAAGTGGCCACAAGAAGTTGCTGATGATTGCATTGATTTTTCTTTTAGTATAATAAGTCATCAAATGAAATTACAGTAAAACATTGCATGAGAATTGAAGGAATGAGTCCAATTCCAGGTTTTATATATATAGATTTTTCAGAAGTTATGCTTGGTTCATTGAAACAAATTTTTCAATCATCTGGATAATCAGTTGCGAATATTTACTAATCTGTGATCAATTCTATAAAGTGATTGCTACTGTGTACTATTGCTTCTGTTCCAATATGTTAACAATTGTTAACATATTGGAACAGAAGCAATAGTACACAGTAACAATAACAGGTAACAACAACACTAACAATAGTAAGAATTTAATTTGTTTAAAGCTGATGAGGGAATCTAAGAATTCCTTAAGCACTTTGTATTGAATAAAGTAATTTTCTTTGAGGTGATTAATATTTCCTGCTAATTAGCTAGTTGTAAGTAAATTATATTAAATATTTTCTATACTTTTAAACCACAGCACTATTGAGCAGACCAAAAGTTAGTTTAATACTGACATATTGGAACAGAATTTAATTTGCTTAAAGCTGATGAGGGAATCTAAAATTCTGAAAGCATTACTCTGTATTGAATAAAGTAATTTTCTTTGAGTTGATTAATATTTCCTGCTAATTAGCTAGTTGTAAGAAGTTATATTAAAATAAACACTATATTGATCTGTTCAAATGGAAGTTTTTAAAATGTTTAAATGCTGGCAGCTAGCTTCATTAGGGACTGTTTAATAAAACTACAATATTTAGGTTGATTTATAATATTAATGCTAATTATAAAAATTTTGTTGTTGTCATTTATATAATTAGATGGTATTACAACATATTTCACTAAAAATGATTGACATTTTTTGGACTCAAGAATAATTATAACTTTTTAATGGTAATTTACATCTCAATTCATGATAATTCAATTTATAGGAATGCTTCATTCTTGAAAACTGGGGTATGTATCCCACTTTAAAATGTATTTAAAATTAATAATTCTGGAGATATCTCTTAGTGACATTTAAAATTATTTTATTTTATTAATTTTAACTAAAAAAATTTATAAAAATTTACTTAATTTTTAAATTATTAATTTGGTTATGTGCATTAATTCCATAACAACACTAGTTCATATTTTTTCATATTTGAAAAATGCTGAATGACAATTATTCTTCTTAATTCTCCATATAAACAATGCAAGCCTTATGATATCCCTATTAAATTTTTTAAGTAAAATTGAATTTGTTCAATGCATTTGATGTATATCCACATCAAAGAAGTGGAACAAAAAAATTGATAAAAACAAATTCAAATCTGAGTTATGCAGTGCAACTATTGCAGAATGGTTTTTTGTGTTTATTGGGTAAAAATATGTGCATTCAATGATGGATCCTAAATTTCTTGATTGCCAAAATTTGTTTTTAAATTCTGTTTTAAAGATAGAAAATGTGAATGGATTGTATTAGTAAAATTTGAATTATTTTCCATCAAATTTTATCAATTCGACTTTCTATTATATTTTAATAACCTTATTTTGATTTTGGGGTGAGATAAATTAATTTTTGTAATTTTAGTATGATGAACTGTAAAATTCGTAATAATGAAAAAATTTTGCCAATAATAATACAAAATTTTTGGTTGATTCTGTTAAAATAAACAATATTTTTACTTATTTGTACATTTATTGCTATACTTTTACTGATAATTTAGTAAAATATGAGAAAATCTTAATGAAAGCAATCCCAAGTTAAAAAAAGGGGGCATAGCACTTATATTGTTTTATGGTGGCCAGTCGTTTCATGGGAAATCACAGCCAAACTTATTTTACTGCACTGTGTGTGATATTGGATGTAGTGTGTCAACAAAGCATCTGCAGGCCAATTAAAGTAGAAAATGTTATAGTTGTTTATGTACCAGAATGGACAATTTTCATATATGTTGTATTTTTGATTATAAATTCAAAAATTTATAAAAAAAACTAAAATAAAAATTATTGAAATTAATGAAAGAAAAACATAACAATAAACATATTTTATTTAAAAAAATGACAATATTTTAATAAATTTATGTTACTTTTTGACTAATTAATTAATTAATGAAAATTTGCATAATACTTGGCTTTTTTATTGATAATCTTTAAAAATATTATCTGTTTTTCTTCATTTATAGTTTATTTTATTCATAAGACTTGGCAGTATCAAAAAATACCAAATATTTTGTTGAATGGCTAAGATTTCATATAAAAACATGTTTTCTCCGATCTCATATAATGAACGAAAAGTTGTGAAAGAAATAAAACTCAAAAATTTATAGAACAAATTCAAATCGGTTAAATAAACATATAGATAAAAATAAAAATAAATCTCAAAATCAGTCTATTTCATCTAATTCCTTCTAAAAACAGATAAGGGTTAAAAGTGTTAACATTGCCTCCAGTATGGGCACCTTTTTTTCTTGGCTACTTTATACTGGAGGCAATGTTAACACTTTTAACCCCTATCTGTTTTTTAGACGGACTTAGGTGAAATAGACTGATTTTGAGATTTATTTGTTTTTATTTTTATCTATATGTTTATTTAACTGATTTGAATTTTAGTTCTAAAAAAATTTTCAAATAATGTTTGATTCTTAATATAAATGAGATTCTATTCTATATTCGAGAATCTATAGGAAACAGTTATATCTATGAGCTGATGAGGGCGTAGAAATCGCCAAAAAAGTTTCTCAATAAAGTTTATTTTCAGTATTAAACTAACTTTTGGTCGGCTCAATAGTGCTGTGGTTTAAAAATATAGAAAATATATAATCTGTCAGAGCAGTTAAGGCAAAGAATTTTAATTATGTTAAAGTTAAGCAGTGTAAATCTTTGAGAAAGTTGGGAATATCTGTAATGCTGAAAGCTCAATATATTCTAAAAAATTAATTTATATTAAAGAAAAACCTATCCAAATTTTTACAAAAATGTATTAGAGCTTTGATTTGTATCAAAATGCTAAATTAATTTCATATTTGATATACTTCTGAGAAATGTTATTTACCAAAAAGAAATTGGGTTTGCTTATAGTATTGAATGATTAAGAACAATTAATATACAGGATGAGTAAAAAAAATGTATACACACTTTCAACTGTCATAGAAAATTTATTTTCCTACATACAAGGTTAAATTTTTGGGAAATGAAAGACTACAGTCTTGGAAAAATAACTTTACTTTCTGGTCAAACTGAATGTTCCAAATGGTTAAAGTAAATGTTCAAAATGGTGGCCTTCAGCATCAATACATTTCTGAGTACGAGTCACGACTGATTCCGTACTTCACACCAAAGTGTCCAATAGGATTTTGCACACACTGCTTGAATCTCATCCGAAAGTGTGTCCAGGTTACGTGGTTTACGACAGTACACATCATCTTTTAAGGTGCCTCATAAGAAAAAATTGAGTGGCATAAGGTCTGGAAAGCATGCAGGAAACTTGATTGGTCCCCTGCATCCTAGCCACTGGCCTGGTACATTTTGATCCAGGTAAGCTTGTGATGGGGTGCCATCTTGTTGATAATAAAACCTGTCATTACTGTACATTGCACGAATGGCAGAGAAAATGGAATCAGCAAGCATTGTTTAGGTATTTTTCTCCAGTTACAGTACCTTCAAAACAGAAAGGCCCAATGAGTTCCCTAGTAGACAAACCACACCACACATTCACACCAGGCAAATTCACAGCCTTTTCAACTGTAATGTGGGGATTATCTTGAGTCCACAACACCCAATTATGCCTATTGACGGTTCCATTAAGTTTAAATTGTGCTTCATCTGATCAAACAATGCTATCTATAAATCCCAGTTCACATGTAACCATCTCCTGAGCCCATTCACAAAATTGTACCCTGCAATCTAGGTCATTATCACTTAGCTGTTGCACCAGCCTTGGAATGTACACATGCAATCTCAATCAATTCAGAATGTGTTGCACACTACTAGCACTTACATCACACTCACGTGACCCTTGCCTTGAAGATTTTTGTGGTGAATGCTGAAACAGTTCCAGCACCACAACTGATGATTCACCACTTGTTGCCATGCGAGGTTGCCCTGATCAGCCTTTCTGTACATCTCACACTGTTCCATGAATGTTGAATTTGTCTCGTAGACATGTAATTGTTAACCTTGAAAGTGGATCAGTTCCATACTCCCTTCTCTACTGTCTTTGAACCACAGCAACATTCTCAAACTTCCAGTACCACTTAATAACCTGCTTCTGCTCTTCAAAGCTCAAATGTATGTCTGCCATGTTGATGTTACTCTCTTGCCACTAACTGGGTTGTGCAGCTGGATTGAAGATTCTGTTGCCACCTGTTGAGGAAACATAATATTACTTTTTCCCAGAAATTTAACCTTGTAGATAGGAAAATAAATTTTCTATGACAGTTCAAAGTGTGTATACATTTTTTGATGCCCCCTGTATATACAGGCAATCCCCAACTTACATAGATCCGACATATGTAAATCCTACTTATGTAGATTAATTTTAGTTAAGGAACTGGATCCAGCCTGGCCAATCCTGAAAGAAACAAAGTATGGAAATTGGAATTGAATCCAGATTCTCCAAGGTGATAAGCAACCACTTTATCACATGACTTATATTTTTATTATTTAATATAACTTATTTTTAATATTAAATCTTTGTGATTCACTAATATTCTCTAACATATACAGGTAAAATTCTGTTATAACGAAATTTTCAATATAACAAATTTATAACAAAGCTATAATGTACTGTATTTGCACAGTACATACAGTACAGTATTTGTAATGGTAAAAAATGTGAAATTCCATTTTAATGAAATATCAGTTATAATGAAATGAGACAATGTCCCACAGATTTCATTATAACAGAATTTTATCGGTATTATAAATGTTTGTTCGATTTATGTAGGGTTTTGTGATACATAAGATAGGAATTGCCTGTATATCTTGTTCACTCTATATAATTTCAAATAAAATTTCTTAAATAATAATTTATTATTTTTGAATTTAAGGGAAAAAGGAGTATAAAATTTCTTACTTAAAAACTTTCTTGCAGTATGAATTATATATCACGTAGATAAGCAACTTGCTCAATATCATATATATTAAATCAGCTCAATTAGCAAGTTCAAACAAAATTTATACTGCAATAAATTTTGTTTGAACTTGCTAATTGAGCTGATTTAATATGTATGAATTATACTTGTATGATTCATTTAGTTAAAACTTATTTTTCATTTCAGGTCCCAAAGTATCTCTCTTCTAGATGGCAAAAAGCTCCTCCAAAAACTGAAGTTGGGCGATTAAAAATAAAGTATGATTTTATTATTAAAATTTATTTTTAATTCTCCAAATTTTGCCAATACAATCAGCATATTTCTAAAATTAAGCAAATCTTAAATCTAATATTTATACAGATTTAAATTACTACAGATTTTACTATATATTTTGTAAATGATAGGCACATTTATTATTTATTTTTATTTGTGGAATCCCGAATTTCTGAGCAACATCATTTTTTTTTCCACTCCACAGTCCACATCTTTTAGCTATTCCACTTTTTTCGCGACATTCAACGATTTTCTCTTTGACATGGTAAACGTTTTAATAGAGCTGAACAAAGACTAAAATCTCTCAGTTCAGTTTTGGTTTTGGTTTTAAGCCAGTTAACACAAGTAACATACAATACCGAAACCGAGCCCTAGAACTTTATACTAACTCCCCTCTACAGTACAAATCGACACATCCATTTTTTTTTATTTGTCGGCTTTTTCTAGCCAGACCCAATCTAGACTCCTTACCGTATCCTTTTCCCTCGCTCTGAAATTAAAAATTTCGATATATAGAAACAAATTTCAATGGAAATTTCACGGGACTAATAAAAAACTTTGATATACAGAGAATTTCGATATATAGAAATTCGATATATGGAGGTCTGACTGTATCTTTAATTATATAACCAGCTACCATCCTAACAACACATTTAAAGCATTAAAATATCATAATTATTTAGCATATTTGATAATGAAGGTAATATATAAAAAATATAAAGTGCTTATTTTACAATTAAACCAGTTATGCAATGTTTTCACTATGAATTATAGACACTGAATTGAAAATTTAAAATAATGAAATTCCATCTGATGATAAAATATAATAAATGAAATCAATTGCATATTTTTATTATTTTAATTATCATCACAAAATCTATAACAACACAAAGTAATGTCTATTTATGGCAGCCATAAATTTCTATAAACAGAGGTGGAATATACAAAATTTGGCAGTATCAAGTTTATCTATAGGCATTCATTGCCAAACATGGTCAAAATCAATCTAAGTATTGGGATATTTCAAGTTCATAACGAAAATTCATTTTTAATTATTCAGCATTTTTTAACCTCTTGGATACTGGCTATATTTTGAAATTAAGCCCAATTAATATGCAAAAAAATATGAAAATTAAAATTGTGAAATATCACTTAATTTTCATTGAAATCTTTAGAAATTTTCAACATTTATTGAATTTTTTATTCTCTTTCTAACAATGTAAGCATTTTTTTTAATTTTATTTTTTTCGCAACTTTTTGTTACATATCACAGAAAACAATTTTTTTATATGAAATTTTAGCCATCCAATAAAATTTTTGTGATATTTTTAGATAATGAAGTCCTCTGAACAATATGTGCCATGAGTAAAGATATTTAGCTGAAATTTTCAGAAATTATTTATAAAAAAAGTCATGATTTATGTGACTTCTGTTGAATGAAGTTATATCATGTAACTACTATAAAGATTATATGAATTTTTAAAATATTGTCATTTTTATTAATATTTCATATTTATTAACTTGTTCTTACTTCATTTGCACAATTTTTAGCAGTACTTTTATAAATTTTTTTGTTTATATCAAAAAATCCTAACATATTGTGTCATTTTGTACATAAACAACTATAATACATTTTCTGTTCCTCTAATTAAACTGTAGATAAATTAGTATAGCATTGCACTTGATTCCACAGACCTATGTGCAAAATAGGTTAAGTTACAATTTTCTGGGAAGCAAGTGGCTGCTGTAAAGTAATAAAAGTGCCATGCCTCTTTAAATAGCCTGAAAGTGTATTTATGATTTGTTTTTTATGATTTTCTCCTAAATTTTGATGAAACTATACCAAAAAATGAATGAATAAAATATATTTTAGTTTATTTTAACAGAATTAAGTAATATTTTCCTATTATTTATAATACTTTTTAATTTTCAACATTTTATAATTCATTTTATGAAAAAATTTAATTTTTTCTAAAAATTTTAAAAATATCATTTATTGAATCCCATAATTGGAATAATTTTGATAGATTAGACTATAAGATCAACAGGATGGGATAAAAAAATCCAAATTCTATCAAGCCATTTAAATATAAACAATGTTTGTTTATACAATTTAAAAAATATTATTAATGTTCAAAAATTACTCTACCTTTAAACGTTGAATTCTTTTATTTTATTCTAGCATTTATGTAGGCTATAAATATCTTTATAGCCTACCTAAGTCTTTATAGCCTACCTAAGTCTTTTATAGCCTACCTAAGTACCTAACATATTTATAGCCTACCTAAGTGCTAGAATAAAGTAAAACAATTAAAAAATATTTTGGCAATTGAAAAAAAATTTAGGAACCACAATCAAAAGGACTTATTTTCAATGAATATGAACAAAAAACTGGATTAATAAAATCAGAATGAATTTTTTAACTCATTTTTTATTGTTTTTTTGTTCCACTTCTTTGACTTCTATTCACATAGATGGCATTGAACAGGTTAATGTGTGTTATTGAGCTTTTAATTGATTGGAAAATTTAAGGTAGGAATACTATTAATGATCAGGGTAATAATTCTTAGAATGATCATAGACTTCATAGATTATATCACGGTCATTTTATTTCACTGATACATCATTATGACTACTATTCAACATGCAAAATTATCTGAAATAGCATTATCAGGAATATAAAATAGTATTATAGGGTGAAAAAAAATTTCATCATAAAATTTTGTGTACTGAAAGGGGGCCTCGAAACAAGTCGAAAATGTCTAATGAACATATGGTTTAAATGGCAGTTTTTGAGTTATAATCTTTTAAAGAAGGGATTCCCAAAGTTTTGCCTAGGTAGGCCAAATTGTAAATTCCAAAAAATTTTTTACATGATTAGAAAGAGATGGAGGAACTTAATTAAAAGTTAGAAAGATTTTGACAAAAATTAAATGAATTATGAAAATTTTAAGTTTTTGAGATGATAGTTAGGCTTAACTCACAAATTAGATGGCAAACACCCACAGGCAGATTTTTAGCATTCCAGCACACAACAGGTTAAGTCTTTGATTCAAATGAACAGTGATTAGCAACAATAAGACAAGGAATAGCTTCCTTGCCTTATAGCCTTGAGCAAATACTTTTTTAGGAGATTCCAACAGAACATAAGGTTTAGCATTTGATTTTCAAGTAATAGTCAAAAACTTGTTTATTGCAAATTCTATTATTGGATATTAGTAATTATTCAGATGATTTGGCTATAGTTCAAAAGAAAATGCCTTTCTCATTAAATTGTCATTTTATTTATCAGTTTTCATATTATTTTTGTAAATCTATCATAAATATAAAATAAGAAATCTATTTTTTTGTTCAAATTTTTGGTCTGCTATTTTAACAATGAGTTTATGGGAAAATCAATTTCAATCTACATTGCCTCAAATAATATTGCCAATCTAGGTCCCACCTATGACATAACTTCAGGGATTCCTGTACATTATTATTTAGATATATTATTGAGACAATATAATTTTCTATAATATTTTACTATAAACAATAATAAAACAATCTTTATTAATGTTAAACTTACTTAAAACTTCTGTATTATCTTACTGAAAACTTAGTGATACAATAGAAGAAATTTTGTTAATTTATAGTGTGCTTAACTTGATATTGTTGTATAGGAAAAAATAAATAAAATAGCAGCGCTCCTAGTAAAAACTTTCTTATATGGGATATTTATTTCAGAAATTCAAATACAGTGGTACCTCGGATCACGAACATCTCGGTTCACGAACAAATCGGTCTACGAACAGTTCTAGAATAATTTAAAAATACAGTGGTACCTCGGATCACGAACATCTCGGTTCATGAACAAATCGGTCTACGAACACCATTTGCGAACAAATTTTGCTTCGCTTTACGAACGATGCTTCGGTTCACGAACACACACGCACGGAGTGCATGGAGCGCACGTGACTCGCGGCGCACAAAACCCTGCGCACAGCCTCACCCCCAGCAGCAATCCAATTCGCCCAGCTCACATGGGTACAGTAGAGTCCCAACAAGTGTTGATATTTTAGTTTTTTCTTTATATAATTAAATTTATCCCTTATTATGGCTCTCAAAAAAGTTAAAAGTGTTAGTGAAGGCGGTGTTAAACACGCTTTCTTCTAATATTACTGTTATATTTATTTCCTTTATGTATTATTTCCACACATAAAGCCATAACATGTTAAAAAATTTTTTTCTAGGACAAAAAACGTATTATTTGGATTTACATTAATTGCAATGGGAAAAATTGATTCGGATTACGAACTTTTCGGATCACGAACAGGGTCAAGGAACGGATTGTGTTCGTGAACCGAGGTATCACTGTATAAGAAATGTAAAAAATTCACTGTTAATAACTCGTTCTCGAATTGCCCTCTGTGGAGTATCCGCCCTACGTTGGAACCACTGGTCTACAGAATTATACCAATCACGCAGATTGGATGGAATACCTGCTTAAACTGATTGAAAATAATCTATTCACTTATTAAACTGAACTTTCCTGACGACATTAAATGATAGTACAGGTTAAAAAGAGAAAAATTCAGTTGTTTTCTCGCGCGAAAGTATGATGTGACAACATGGCGGACCTAAAGCCGTTCACATACGTTACTATGGGTATAATTGCGACGCCAACAATAGTAGTACCAAACGAAAGAGACAACGTATAGGTCAAAGTTCATAAGAGAATCAGAGGTGAAATCGATACCATTTCCGAATTATACATATCTTTTTATACGAATCTTTAACACAACGGAACCGTTGACTATGCATTTAACTAAGTGTCGGTAGGATTGTTAACTATAATAAATAATCCTTATTATAGCAATCTATCTCGATTATATCATCGATTTGACTCCTGTTTCTTTTTATGATCGATTAAATGTAAGATAAAATGGTACCATCTATTATTTAATAATTGAACTTTATTATTCCAAAGTCCTTGATTTGACTCCAGACCATGGTAAATTATTATTTTGGGAAATTAAATCAAAAATTAAACTTCAATTATTAGATTATAGATTATGCCATCTTAATTAATTACTTAAATTTAGACAAAGATGGTATCATGTATTACCTAATAATTGAATTTTAATTTTTGATTTAATTTCCCAAAATAAAAATTTGATATAGCCCAGAATCAAACAGAGAATTTTGGGATAATAAAGTTCAATTATTAAATAATAGTTGGTGTAAAACTTAATAATTAATTAAATTACTGTAATATTAAGTAACTTAATTATTAGATCACTGTAATACTAAATTTAAAATTATTATTAATTATAGTTTAACTCTAATTTATTCCATTAGTCATTTGGCTTGTAATATTTAATTTATATATTCCTCTAATAAAATTCTATTATAAGGAATCAAACTTAAAACTTGATATATAAATTTTAATGCATTTTTTTTAATTTTTTTTTTTCAAAAATTGCAAAAATTTCATTGTTCCCAAAATTTGCACTATATTTGGATTAATATAATATTTTTATTTTACAAATATATTCACATACATTCTTTCAGATATCAAAAACAAATTATACATTAATAATATACTGATTTCACTTAATTGGGCCAAATCTAAAAGAACAGAAACAAAACTAATAAACTAATATATAATTTAAATGCTTAATTGGGACAACTTTTTGCTTAATTGGGACAGTAGCAGAAAAGGAGCAATTCTTGATATATTTTAGAGATTTTTTGAAAGTATGTCAAAACTATGTATACTATTATTTGGCAACACTAGCATGATGTAAATCAGTTATCTATCATCATGTGTCTGGCAACTATGCGTCTACTTAACAGCCTACTGTTACTATATACAGGGGTGTTCAACCCGTCGATCGTGGAGCGATTTTTGGTCGATCTCTTGTTTATTTCTCCTTACTATAGTCCGTTTCACGAGTCATGGCCGGGATAATTATATGCGCAGTAGCAAAGACGAGTCTATGTAATGACTACGGGGATAGGGTATCTACAATGACGTCAGTAGAGTGTCTGGGCAAGCTACGTAATTATTCGTTTTTGTAAAAGAAAAGAGTTAAAATCATCTTTAAATCTTTGTAGAGAAAAACATATTGTTACAGCCCGCACTTTCAGTTCGTACAGTACATACTGTACTGTACGAGCTGAAAGTGTACCTGAGGTCGACAGCGGAAACCTGTTTAATAACTCCAGAGCCCCATTTCCTTACTGTGCATAGCCCGGCCATGACTCGTGAAACGTACTATAACAAATTTAATAAAAACTGAAAACATAATATTTTATTTATCATTATTTTGTATTATTTTTTAATTCTCTTTAAGTTTATTGCCATTGTTTATCTATTTTTCATTAAAATTGTCAAATCAGTAATTTTCGCATTATTTGGAAGTATACACATGAAAAATTTCCATTAACAACTGATATTGCACAAAAAATTCTGTCATGTTTTGGATCAACATACTTCTCAGAATCTGCTTTTTCAAACATAAATGTCATAAAAAAAATCAAGAAACCAAATTACAAATGATGATTTGGATGATTGTCTGCAACTGGCCACTTCTTCATATCAACCTGACTATTAAAATATTGCAAACTCCAAACAATGACAAATTTCACATTAACTTTTTTTTTAAATCAACCAGCATTTCTTGTAACTTGTGAGTTTATAATCAATCTGTTGTTTTTCTAACTTTGATTTTCCAAAATAGAAAAATAAATATTTTATTTTAATATATTTGTTTTATTTATTGTATTAAAATAATTAAATTGATAAATAAATTTTTAAATACACAAATAAATTTTTAGTTTCTTCAAAGTTTTTAAGGCTGGAAAAGTAGGTCCTCCGAAGTGAGTGAGCACATTTAACTGTATAGTTATGCGTAATCAGATATCAAGTTTTTTTTTTTGGCATATTTTACATCCCTTTCCAATCAGGGAGATTACTAAGGGGCGAGGCCAGTTCCACCCATGGGCTGCACCCACACCCATAGAGGGGGGCCAGATGCTGAAGAATGGGGATCACCAGGCCAGATCCAGAACCACAAAAAAACTTTTCAGAAGTTACCAGACCCAGGACGCAAATCCAAGTCCTCCTGCATGGCCTTTTGACAGCATTACCACTCGGCTATCCGGCCACTTAGATATCAGGTTGAGGAGATGTGATCTATATAAGAGAGTAGATTGCCGAATAACTTTGTATAGAAAAGTAGCTCGCATAGTAAAATAGGTTGAACACCTCTTGTACCTAGTAATATTCATTTACAGTGTCAGTTTTATTTAAAATTTTTAAATCTTTGCCAAGATGCCAAGAAATGATTTTACACTTTAAAGTACTTTGCTGGATAAAATTCAAAGCCAGCCATTTAATACAAGCCATCATAGACTCGCTGATATAACTGGAGTACCAAAATCTACCATAGTGCATCTCCTACAACAAGAAAATCAACTGTGCGAGAAGTGGGCATTACAGAAAGAAATTCCAGGAACATCCAAAAAAAGACGTGATGAAAAGAATCCAGAAGTCAAAAAAGCATTAGATCAAATGGTTTTCTATAGTTAGTGGATGAGACATGAATATCAGCAGTCCAGTGTTGAAGGCAAAGTCAGAGGAGATCGCTAAAAAGCTAATAATTACATATCTAATTATTATTTTTTTACCTACTTATTTATTTACCTACGTATTACATATTTTATTTTAGAATTTATTATTAGTTCATTTAATTGGGGCAGCCGCTTAATTGAGCCAAAATGGATTAGCCCAACATGTCCCAATTAAGCAGAATTGATTGTACATAAATAAAAATGATAAATGCTTTTTTAATGTAAAATAAAGTATTAATTTATATTATTATTAATTTATATTGAAATTTAATATTAGTATTTTTAATTAATATTAATGCTTCTATGATTTACAATTTCAGAAATTTTGAGTAGATACTGTAATTTCAATAACAAGAAATAAACACCACAGTTTGAATGAGCAATTATAAATGCAAACAATTTTATATTTAATACTATTAACAGAATCCAGTTAGTGCTTCCTATTAGTGACAAAGGCTTTCCTCCTAAATTTTATATTATTTGGATGACTATGAATGTATGATATATAATGAATGTATAATATATATAAAAAAGCAAATTCCATAAGATCAGAATTCTATACATTATTGATTAGAATTCTAATATCTAATTTTAATTATTAAACTTATGATTAGTTTCTCCCTCGTAGGCGTCTCCATCTTGTCATGGTGAAGGAGCTTGCACATTCCAAGGATCCTGAGAGCTAAGCCGGCGGTAGCTTTGCTACTGGTAGGGTCTCCCTAGCCGGACAGGTCGAAGGTAAGGGGCCAGACTAAGAGAGTGCCCTACCCAAACTAAAGTGTATGATATTGTGCTGAGAGTTGAGTGGCACTGGGCTAGTAAAAGATGCAGTGTCTCTAACTATCCCTTCAAGGCACCTGGCGAAATCTTGTCGTAGTTAGCTTTCTGCCCATATTGGAGGATAACCATGCGGTGACTTTTTCCTCCAGTTTTCCTTTTGTCATGGAAATTGATAAAATTGATAAAACTGTTAAAACTTTTTCTGGGGGACTGCTTCTCTGCCCCACCACGGGGTTGGTGGTTCTGGTACCTCATTTGAGGGAACCAGGGCTACCAGTGTGCCCAGGGCGGTGGGACAGTGGAGCAGTCTCCTGGAGTTCTTATTGTCTCCAGGAGTAAACCTACTCCACGAAAGGTGCATTTATCTGGAGCAGCTAGGCGAAAGCAGAGGCGGGCTAGGAGGGAAGCTCCTGGTACCAGTTGTTCTCAGCTACCGGGCAGCACTTCTCAACTGGCTTCTTTGCCTGATTTTCTTGTCGATACCCTTGGTGTTGGCAAATGAATCAGATCTGCAGTTTCTATCCCTCTTCTAAGGAGGTGAGGCCTGCTAAAACGACCCAGAGCTCTCAACCTGGGTCATATTTTGAAGCACTGGCTTCTCTTCAGTTGACCATCATCAAGGAGGGTTATCCAGACTCCAAGATGGTGGCTGACAAAGTTGATCTTATTTTGGGAGGATCTTGATTGGTGTGGATGGGATCCCTTCGGGGGAGAGTTTACCACTGCTCAAGGTTTATACCTTGGATAATGATGCACTCATTTATACTTGTATGAATGAGTGCACCTGTCAATGGCTCACCCAACTTTTAGATGGATGTACTCTTGGGCAGGAGATTTGCTTAAGGGTTATTTCTATAAAGAACCTACCTTAGCCTATGAAGGTGGCTTATCGCACTGAGGATAATCATACACGGGATGCAAACCAACTTTTGGCTTGACTCCAAGCATTCAATCCAGGATTCAAGACTGAGAACTGGAGGATCTTGGGTCGTAGCAGGGATGCTAAAAGATAGTCTTATTTTGATGGTTGATCTTGCTTTGGCTGAGACCATCAAAGTGGCCAGGGAGCTGCTATAGCCTTGCTCTTATTCAAGAGCCATGGCACTATAAAGGCCAAATATGGGAGCTTCACTGTAAGGAAGGTGAGTTGTTTTCTTTTACTTCTGATAGTGGTCCTCGGACTTGTGTTTTCATTAGGAATAACGTAAGTTTCATCTGTCTGGGATTTCTGTTCTAGGGATCTTATCACTGTTCGGGTGAAGCTTGATAAGGGGGGTGTTAGTAGAGAATTTATTGTTTTCTCTGCTTATTTCCCTTATAATAAAGACGAATTTCCACCAACACCTGAGTTCGGATTTTTGGTGGAATTTTGTCAAAAGAATCATTTTAATTTATTGATTGGTGTCGATGCTAATTCTCATCACGTGGTCTAGGATAGCAGAGGCATCAACCAAAGGGGGAGCACCTATTAGAGTTTCTGATGGGTTCCTTTTCATTTTAAATAGGGATAATGAAAACCTTTGTTGTTGTTAACAAAAGGAAGGTCATTGACCTAACGTTAGGAACTCAGTATATTTCTGACCTAATTGAGAATTGGCATGTGTCTGGTGAGCTTTCTACTTTGGATCACAGATATATTTGCTTTAATTTACAGAGTATGGCACCTAGTCAAGTTACATATAGAGACCTTCGGAGAACTAATTGGCCTTTATTTAGAGAGGACCTTAAATTCAACCTGGGGGATATACAGAGCAGATTTTGCTCGATGGTGGATTTAGAGATGATTGTTGACCAGATTCAACAGGCAATCCTCTTATCCCATCACCAAAACTGTCCTGTCAGGACTGCTTGCTCATCAAGGCGAGTTCATCAAAATTGTCCTGTCAGGACTGCTCGCTCATCAAGGCGAGTTCCTTGGGGGAATGAATGGCTGGGCGGTCTTAGACATAATGTTAGGACACTTTTTAATAAAGCTAAGAGGATTGGTAATTGGGACACATATAGGAGTGCTCTCACTGGTTATAATAAGGCTATTAGAAAGGCTAAAAGGTCTTCCTGGAAACGGTATTGTCAGAGAATTGAGGATATACCTGAGGTATCCAGACTTTTGAAGATAATGTCTAATGGGAATTTTTGCAGGGTTCGTTCTCTTAGGCTGCCTGATGGCAGTATGTCTAGTACTTGCAAGGACTCTTTAAAAGAACTTTTTTGGGTACACTTTCCTGGGTCTATTTTGATTGAGAACTCATCCTCCTTGCAGGTGCAGTCTGACCTTGATGGATGTGATTATCAAGAGGATGCCTTGTGAGGGGGATGATTAATTAGTCTAATATTAGATGGGCTATAAGTATTTTTGAGCCCTTCAAGTCGATGGGACCAGATGGCATTTTGTCAGCGTTCTTGCAACAGGGCATTGACGTTCTGGCCTCTCCTCTTTGCCATGTCTTTTGGTCCTGTTTGGCCTTTGGCTATGTTCCATGGTCCTGGAGGTAGGTAAGGGTTTCCTTTATACCTAAGCCTGGCCGTAATTCTTATACAGAGGCTGTCTTATCATCTGATCAGCCTGATGTCCTTCTTATTGAAGACATTAGAGAGGTTGGTGGATAGGTTTGTTAGGGATGGGGCCTTGTCTAAGATCTCTCTTTGTCGCAGTCAGTTTGTCTGGCAATTGGACTGAGCATGCTCTTCATGAGGTTGTTTCACTCATTTCTCAATGAGTGAAACAACCTCATGAAGCGTATGCTCAGTTGATTTGCCAGATTGATAGGCGAAACAACCTCATGAAGCTATTGGATACAAGGAAATTGCTCTTGGCACTTTCCTTGATATTCAAGGGGCTTTTGACTCTACTTCTTTTGAGCAAATTAGCCTTGCTACTTTCAGACATGGAGTCAGTTCAACAATTATTCGTTGGATTGGCTCTATGCTGAGGCATAGGGTTGTTTTCAGCAGACTCTACTATGAGGAGAGTCAAGATTCTCAGAGGAAGTTAAGATTCTCACTGATAAGGGTTGTCCACAGGGGTGTGCTTTCTCCCCTTCTTTAGTGTCTTGTGGTGAATGACTTATTGGCTTTACTCAATGGGAAGTTTCTTCACCGTTGGATATGCTGATGATAGCCATCATTGTAGTGGGGAAATTTCCGAGGACTGTATCTGTCGTCTTTCAGACAGCTCTTAATACAGTTTCTGACTGGTGTAATAGGGTTGGATTGTCTATTAATCCGGCTAAGACTGTTATCGTACCTTTTGCTCGAAGAAGACAGTTGGTAGGGTTAACTGAGCTGACCTTCTTCGGTAAAAGGTTGCAGTTTTACATCCAGGACAAATACCTTGGCGTTATGCTTGATAAGGGTATGACTTGGAAGCCACACGTCGAGTTTGTTGTTGGGAAGGCCTGTAGGGTTCTTTAGACTTGCAGGGATATTTTGAGTAAGACTTGGGGGCTTAAGATCAGGCTGTTGTTTTGGATATATACCATGGTTGTGAGACCCATTCTTACTTATGCTGCCATTGTTTGGTGGCGAAGGATTTTACTTAAGATTTGCAGGACTGAATTTGAAAAGATTCAAAGGTTGGCCTGTTTGAGCATCACTGGGGCTATGAAGACTGCTCCTACTGCTGCTCTTAAGGTTGTCTTGGGATTCCTCCTTCGCATTTGTTTTTTGAGGCGAGTGCCTGGGAGGGATTATAGGCTTCATTCTTTTGAGAGAGGGATTTCTTGGACAGGTTACACTGTAACATTCTTGGGATGGTTAAGAATTACATGGTACCTAGATTTAACTTCTTCTGGCCCTTCACTGTTGTTTTTCTCAGTTTGGAGAGCTGGAGAGGGGGGGATTTGTGTGCAGTATCAAGGGTGGGTTGGTCTGGTATACAGATGGTTCTAAAACCACTACTGGGATTGGGGCAGAGGTTTATTGCGAGGGGATGCGGATGTTTTATTCCTATTCCCTTAGGTGTTTGCCACTGTCTTTCAGGCAGAAATTTTTGCTATTTCTGCATGTGTTAGAATTACTCTTCATAGGGGTTATGCTTATAAGCATATTTACATCCTATCTGATAGTCAGGCTGCTCTTAAAGCACTTGATAGTTCCCACTTTGTTTCTAAGCTTGTTTGGGAATGCCATCTTCTCATTGAGGAACTGGCCACCAAGAACAGGGTGTAACTTATTTGGGTGCTAGGGCACAAGGGGCTTGAGGGCAATGAGTTTGCTGATGGGCTTGCCAAAGAAGGGTCTTCTCGCCCCTTTTTTGGACCTAAACCTGCCCTGGGCATTGGACCTGATGCTTTTGGGCGGGTCGTCAAGGACTGGTTGGCGGCCCAACATCTCATTTCCTGGAGGTCTATTTCTGGTCTTAGGCAAGCGAAGGCTCTCATTTTGGGTTGCTCTGCTCAGTGAACTAAAGAGTTGCTTACTGAATAAATATGAAGTCAGGATTGTTAAAGGGCACTGTCATCTTAGAAGACATCTTCATTTGATTGGGATTGTTGATAATCCTATTTGCAGGAGATGTCAGGATGAGGAGGAAACTCATCTTCACATTTTGTATGTATGTGTGGCCCTTTCTTGGCTTAGGCATGATCTTTTAGGGATGTATTTTCAATGTTCTGGAAGATCTTGCTACTGTCCCATTGAGGAAAATGCTGTTTGTTTGTTTTAAAGACGGGACTTCTGGGATGATCTGATTGGGGGTGCACAACAGATCATTGCTGGTCACGGTGCTTGGGCTATGTAGGCTCCTCCCTTTTATCTACTACTATTATGATTAGTTTTACATAAAATTCAATTATTAAATTCATGTTTATCTCTAATTTCTTAATAATTTTTATTAAGCATTTTTTGAAGCTATTGCTTATTTCTCAGGACAATTTTAATTACAAAAATAATTCTCATTGTTATTGTTTTTTTGTCATTACTTTTTATTTTTAAAATATAAAACAAATTATTCAAGAATTAGTTGTAATCTTGATCAGTTTGGGATTGATTTTTTTACTGGAGATACTAAACAAAAGGAAATGATAAGCCAATTCACTTATTGTTTACTTTTATTTATTGATTTTTTATTGCAGAATAAAGAAAATTTCATATTATTTCTAGGTATTAAATGATTTTTTATGTAAATCTCTAAATTATTATCAGCAATACCATCTATTCTTAATTTCTTTTGATGTTATTTTTAAATTCTAGAAGTTTCTGCTTCTTCAAATTTCTTCTATTGACACATAGGATTGCAATTCAGAGTTTGCATATTTCTGCAAAAAAGATTAATCATATTGTAAATTATTGTATGTTTTACCTTAGCAGTAGTGTCTCCTCTGTGTAAAGTATAAAGATGATGTACAGCACCCAAAGTAGAACTGGCAGGATGAGGAAATATACAATATATATGAAAGTTGTGACCTAAACGACAGGCTGTGAACAGCAGCCTTCCACTTGGATCAAATGCTAAAGCAGATATTGGTTCATTAGCATGAGCTGGGAAATGAGCAATAATTCCTTCTCCATCTGAATCTTCATCTATATTTACCTGATATATAAAATAAAGATATATTAGCAAAAACTGATAATAATAATAATATTCATTTTTAAAATTTATCCTATTATTATAAATATAAAATTTATAATTATTAAATAATTATTTTTACCTCTTTTCGTGTTATAGCCTTTATATCTAAAATAGTAACAATTCCAGGTTGTAAGTGCTCTGCATTCTTTTGGTCTTTTTTACTTACTGAAAGTTGGCTTTTATGACCAGTCAAGCTACTTGCTACTGTTTCTCCAAATATTGTCAGACCTTTAGTTATTGTCTATAAAAGATTTAAATTAATAAATTCTAGATTTTTCTATTTCTCTTTTGAAAACTGCATTAGATATTTTAAATTATGCCCTAAAATATTTATTTAAAAATTAAAGGTAAAAATTTTATTAGCAAATGTTTTCAAATTAAATTCACTATCATAGCTAGAACAATATAAAAATAAATTTAAGATATTGCATTTGATTAGCATAATATAAATTAGCATTTAAAATACCCTTATAAACATCTAGTATAGGCAATATCATCATTAAACATTACTGTTACACTGGCAATTGTTGTGCAGTTTAGAAAAGGGAGATTTTGATTTCAGTTTCTTAGTGGATATTATTAAGAAAGAAAAAAAAATTTACCTTTTTTAATTCACATAGCAATTTGCCAGTGTAGTAACACAATAAATATAACATGACAGCTCTCAAATTGATAAAATTATTTAAATTTACAATAAGATGAAACTTTTGGCATAATTCATTGAAGTGAATGTTATTTTAAATTTTACATGAATATTTTAAGTATTTTTTTGTGATTACATTTACAGATAATTTTCCTTCAAGATATAAAATAAATAGTAATGAAATTATAAAACACCTGATTAATCCATTTGGTTTATCTACTTGCTGATTTTCGAATGGCAAAACCTGACAAAAAAACTATTAATAAAATAATATATTTTAATTTTAAATCTACCCTAAAATATAGCTCTATGAAATTTTTAGGTAGATTTAGAACATATGTTACAAAATTTTGTTTGATTTGAAAATGGAAAAGAATTTTAGTCATTTTCTATAAAAATAAACAATGAATTTTAGCAATTTTTTTACCCAAATAAAGTATAAATTGGATACATCAGATAAAAATACTATGAAACTAAATACTCTGAGAAATCTAATATATAATACAGTCAGTCCTCGTTTAATATCAATGTTAAATTGCAGTTTTAACTGAAACCAAAAACTCTAAGTATGTTCCTACAGTGTTTTCTGGTTCTAGAAGAGACAATTTTTAATAATTTTTCTCATGTAAATATTGCTGTATTGTTCAATAATGAAATAAAATGAATGAAAAGTATTATGTATATTATATTATATTTCATGAATTAAATAACAGTTTTATGTCATATAAATATAAATGAATTGCATCACAAACATGTAAAAGAAATTATTTTTTAATAAAAGATAATATGGAATTCACAATTATTATTTATATCTATAATTATTTTTTAATCCTTCTCAATCATTTCACTAATTACTAAGTAGCATTATTACTTGAGATTACAGATTGTCTACACTGATAATAGTTAACCAGACTGTAAAAGATGGGATCAATAAGCTGAACCCAGGCCCTTATATAAGTTTTCCAAGAGATGGGATTCTAATTTGATTCCAGATGTTTTAGTTGGAAGCTAAAGTATTTCCACATAACCAATTCAGTGAATTATTCTATATGTAATGTAGTTAAATACAATATTAATAAAGAGTATTGTATATTTGAATTAGTATTCATATAAAATGTGGTTTTCTATAACTGCAATAAGTTTCCACTTCATTTTCTGTTTCTTTATGCAGAGAAATGTAAGAAAACAGATTTCATTTTTTAAT
The DNA here is from genome assembly GCA_000484575.1 of Olivierus martensii. Taxonomy (NCBI): domain Eukaryota; kingdom Metazoa; phylum Arthropoda; class Arachnida; order Scorpiones; family Buthidae; genus Olivierus; species Olivierus martensii. The sequence goes on from AYEL01091485.1 coordinate 102,291, forward strand.
TAATTTAGTTTTTGCTTATAATGAGTGCAACAACAATCAGTCCTCATTTACCATCACCTCATGGCAATTTTAAATAAGGACTGATTGAACTTATATTATGATGAAAAAATGAATTCAATGCAAAATTTATAAAGCCATAAATAATTAGTGGTTATTAGTACAATAATTGAAACTATGCAATTTGGCAGTTCACTGGGATTAAATAAGTTGAATTCTGATTTTTACTGTTGATTTTCTCACAAAAATTTAATCCATCAGAGGTATCGTGGTAGCACTACCATAGAATATACCTGACACCAGGGCTGGGGAGCTGGCATGAAAATAGGTTAAGCTCCTACATTGGCTTCAGAGGCACAGTATATTCCAGCTGTGACTCCATCTCCAGCTCCAGAGTCATTGTTTTAAAACTGAGGCTTTAGCTCTAGCTCCATCACTATAAAAGATTTTTGGTATGACCACTACCATGAAACATCACTTACCTTACTATCACAACATCATCTACCTTTTACATTGATATATTAGTGTTTGTATTATAATAATTTATTTTTTATGTATATATTTAAAGTTTCAATAAAATATTTATTTTGGCAAATGGCATTAATATATCGGTAACTAAAAATCAAAGATCACATAATTTATTGATTTCAAATTTTTATT
>AYEL01091488.1:0-13703 GCA_000484575.1 Olivierus martensii
TATTATTATTATTATTATTATTATTATTAATTAATTTTTGCAAAATTATGCGGTGACATTCCATAAAAACCACCTGATAAAAAGTGTAGTGATGCTATATAAAATTTTCTTTAATGCAGATATCATTCTTGACATTTTTGATAATGTTTGTATGAAGATTTGACAAATTTTTAAGTTTATATAAATATGATAAAAGTATGCAGGTAGTAAAATATATACTAGTAAAATAAAATTATCATCAATATTTTGTTCCTTCTTTAAGGTACCAGTTTGTTCTATTGCAAGCATTACAGACCAACTTTCCTTTTTGTTTAAAATTTCATTGGTATAACTTGTTTATTTATCCTACTATTTCTGAATAATTCATAAATTTAAGCATTGATCTAAAATGATTTTTTAACCAATAAAAATATAAATAGACCTTGACTTACATCAGGATTCAATTTTGAACTTCATTGTCATAAGTTGGAGTGGTTGTAAATTGGAAATGCTGAATTAAGATGGTGGGATTTCTCACTACTAATGTTTACTAGGACACTATATATTATCTTAATAAATACAGTATAAAGAACTTAAAACAATAAGAAATAGACACAAAAAAGATACTTTTTGTATATTGAACCATGTCTCGTTGACAACCTATGTCATTTGCATTGACCAATCTTAGAATTTATTGATTGCATCACTTCATAAGTTGAGGACTACCTATATTTTTTGTCAAAATATACAAATGTTGAGTTATGAATTATACTTCAGTTTTGGAATTTTCTTTTTAATTTTCTATTAATTTTGTTTACATTAATTTTAGCTTTGATTTTTAATGGAATTTATTCAATGGAACATTTATATTTTTGTATAAATATATATTAATACTAATTTGAATATACTATAATAGATATTACCAACTTATATACAGTAGAACCTGTATAAGACGATCACCTCCGGTTCCAATCAAAATTGGTCGTTTGTCAAGACTGAGAACTGGAGGATCTTGGGTCGTAGCAGGGATGCTAAAAGATAGTCTTATTTTGATGGTTGATCTTGCTTTGGCTGAGACCATCAAAGTGGCCAGGGAGCTGCTATAGCCTTGCTCTTATTCAAGAGCCATGGCACTATAAAGGCCAAATATGGGAGCTTCACTGTAAGGAAGGTGAGTTGTTTTCTTTTACTTCTGATAGTGGTCCTCGGACTTGTGTTTTCATTAGGATTATCTCCACCACTGATACAAAACTTCGAGCAATCATAGATCTTTACAAGAATTCGAATGTTACTCAACCAATTTCACTTTAGAACCAACACCTCACTATGTCGTTGGTTGCTTCGGTTTTTATACCGGGTGACTTACAATCCCGCACTTCACTCATTTGCATACGTTCGCATAACAATACCAAATTTATTAGCTTACAGAGTAATCAATTTATGTCATCCTCTTTACAATTTAATTATATATCGAACAAAACATCAATACAAGATAATTCTTATATTCTCATATTGGATCAGTGATAAAAACTTATTTAGATTAGATAATGACGTCATTATCCGAAAAAGCTCGTCCAGAAGACGGATATCCGTCCATAGCACATGATTGCGAAATATTGAGATGGAGAATGTGGAAGTAAGTCAACTCTTAAACTAAAATATAATATGTTAGATAATATTGAAAATAGCGATAAATAATAAAAGAGCATAACAAAATAATAAACAGAATAGGTCAGAGTTCACTTCTTCACAGGAAGATTGAAGGTGTTTTCAAAGTCAATACTTACAGCTGTTTAGTAATTTCATAAAGTATTCTGTTTAGTAATTTCATAAAGTATTTTCATAAAGTATTTCATAAAACATTAACTACAATAGGTCACTACCAACATTTATTGAAAAAAAGATATAGTAAGATATTGTATATTTCATCAAAAAAACAAAGAAAATATAAAATAATTTGAATTCAATGAAAATGCCATTTCACAACTTTCAGAGAAAACTAATCATCACTATTTATTTATTGCAGTGGTTCCCAACCTTTGTTCACTTGCATACTCTTTGATAGCTCCTTTCTATAAATTGTATCCTTAATATTAGAATAACATTTGTGATTAATATAGTAATAATTAATTAAATAATTTTTTTCATTATTCTATTTTTTTGCATAGCTTAGAATGTCCTGACACATATCCATAGGGGTATGCATACCCCAGATTAGGAACCAATAATCTATTGGATGGTAGCTTTATAAAATGTTAATTTATAACTTAGATCATCCAGATTTAATTCCAATTTCACCTCAGATTTCTTTCTGATTGGATTTGGATCTGAACTTATGAATCCCATCTATTATTTTATGACAAATCATATCACGTGATTGGTTGAATTAACTGAGATAATTATCTTTAATTTTCAATCATAAAGATCCAGAATTGAAGTCTCTGCATAGTCTCATATCTGCCATAACAGGGCAGATGATGATATTGATTTGAAGCAAAGATGAGTTGTAATTGACATTTTTGCATTATAAATTTCTCATAAAAGTGAAGTAAAGTTCAAATAAAATTTTTAGTACAAATTATATTTGCTTGTAAAATAAGTATCTCTTATATCAGGGCCTCATAAATCAGGGATCTGTATAATCAAATCTTATTCTGTATGTGATTAGTAGAAGATAATTTAAGAAATAACATTAAGATGACAAATGATTATTATTAATTTAAGAATACTGGGATATGTCATACTATATATGAAGTACTTGCATTCCTATTCCAGATATATCAAGACAAAAATTTAGGAAATTATATTCCAATTTTTTATATTTTTTTCAATAAAAATTTTTTAATATCAGTTTTTACTTTATTTTTTCTGATATTTATCATAAAATTGTTTTAAATTAGATATTTTCTTTTAATTAATTTTTAATTATGCTTTCATTCAAAAATTTAATATGAAGATTATCTAATTTTTGAGTTTAGACTATTAGTTTTAAGATTTTAGCATCCTAACCAATACTGAGTTATAGTATTCTTTGGGCTCCCCTAATTTATATTTACTTCATTTGCTAGTTAACTTGAACTGTGAATTTATAATTCAAGAATCTTTGACCATTTGTATAATAATGTTTTTCTTTTTTAGTCTCATTTAGCATTCATTAAAAATTTGTTTTATTTCAAAATTTAATTATTAGAATCAATCACAGAAGAAAAACTAATACAAAATTTTACAGTCAAAGCCAAATTTAGTATCTTAGACTATTTGCAGAAAATTATTAGCTGATGATTATACTTGTTCTGTCAGTTGTTTAGTTATTTACATAACTTTATCATTTAATTTTTCTTTTACATAAAATTATAAATAATTCTGAAATTATCATTATCTAAAATCCTAATTTATAGAATAGAGAATGTAAAATTAATAACTTGCAGTCATTAATTTTACATTTCCTATTCTACAAGTTCAACAACTTGACCTCAAGCAAGAGAGGTATCTCATTCTACAGATTAGGGAAAGGGGTTCAAAAACTATTTTCTTTTTTTACAGAATGCTAAAAAAAATTTAATTTTAGAGAAATACTTGATTTAAGACAAATAAATACAGATAAACAACACATTACCTGTCATTTTTTAAAAATTTGACATGGAATATAGACCAAAACAACTGTAAAATGAGATAATTTAGCGAAATAGTACCAAATCTAGTTGATAGATGTCACAAACATACATATGTATATAAATTTTAGAATTATTAATAATATTAAATTAATTAATTAATTAAATGGATATCCTTTGGTAAAAACTAATTTTTTTAAGAAGAAAATTATTGAAATAATTGTTTTTAGTCATTTTTTGCTTTTAATCCATGTAGTGAGAAATCATATTATATTCGAATAAAAGGAAACTAATACACTGCCTATAGAATTTACAAAACATAAACTCCTGCCTAAGTGCTGATTTTTATGTTTTATCATATATTATAATAACCACAACTGCTTTCCTTTCAATTTTTACTCCTTTGTGTGAATAACTATTTGTTTGGATAAATATTTTGTTTTCAGTTTTTCAGCTTGCTCTGTTATTTTTGTTTTCTGCTTTGACTCATTTGTTCCAATGTGTATTTTAGCATATAATGCAATATTGGCAAAAAGTTAAAGTTATATATCTTACTTCATCTTTAAAACAGTTACACAGCTTTTAATAAAATTCACACAATAGCTTTATAAGTCCATCCTAGAAGAGTTCACATAACTTTTCTTTTACTGAGATCTTTTAATACTGCAAGATAGGAAGAGATTCCAACAAATTTTTGACTGATCCTATAGATGAAAAAAAACGATAACTGTGTAAACACAAGTTCAAAAGAAATCAATAAGTAGCATTAGAGCAATGTCAATAACTTTAATTACACAAGTATAACATTTTTGATTGGAAGATTCAACTCTCTTCAGTATATACATCAGTAACAATGACGTCAGCATATAAACATTAAATGTTTATATAATGATATCTTTGTTATTTATGTATATACTGAACAGAATCAAATCTGACTGAAAACATTATAACTATGTAATTAAAGTTATTGACACTGTTTTAGTGCTAATTATTGATTTTTTTTTTTAAATATCATAGTTTATTCACCAGAAGTCAGAGATAGAGTGTTTATTTAGTGAGGCAAATGAAAGTATCATATTACAAAATAAAGAATCTTCATTATTGTAAAAATTCTTTACAACTATCAAATAATTACTACTGTTTGAAAGAAAAATATAATAAAGAATTTGAATATGTAAAAATATTTATATCTGCTGCAGAAAACAAAAAATAATTTGAAAAAATACACAATAATAATAAATCCAAATTAGACCTAATGACAATTCATAATTTTTTTTTAATTATCAGAATTAAACAAAAATTAAAAAAAAATAAAAATACAATAGAACATTATATTGCCCACAAAATTCCAATTTTTTCTGTCAATAAACTAAAAAGATGTAATCAAAATATAGTAAATAAATTACCATATTAAGCAGTATCATTAAAACACAAAAATATATTTTATTCAGAAATGTTTTCAATATTATAGATATCCTCATCAGCTTTCCGTTAACTTTTTCTTAACTGTTATTGTTCTGAAGAGAAAGCTGATAAGGATATCTAAGATATTGAAAACGTTTATGAATAAAATATATTTTTGTGTGTTAATGGATACTGCTTAATGTGCTAATCTATTTACTATATTTTGATTATTTAGTCATATAAGCAGTTAAAAAATGAACTTCTATAAAAAGAAGTAAGTTATAGCAAAAAATCAGATATCCATATTTTTATAAAAATTATTTAAATTCCAGCAAAGTTAACAGATTAACTCTTTTAATTTCACAAAAATAACACTTCAGAACACAACAACAAAAATATTGCACCCATATCATTTAAGAAGGTGGACAATTCAAAGAAAGAAAAAATAAGAGATGTGGAAAAACATTCAAATTCCACCAATCAGATAGTGCCATACATTTCTATCTTTACACACTATACTAGCTTCCTCTATAGTCATTTTTTTCATATATGTCCATCTCTTATAAACATTCTGAAAATCATATTTCTAATAATTAATAAAGATTCAACAGCTCATTAAGTGAAAAAATAACACAAAATTTAAATTTATTTTATTTAAATTTAAATTTTTTGTTATTTTTTCTCTTAATGAGCTGTTTAATTTTTATTACTTATAAAGAAAAGTGAAAAGTAAACTAGTATTATTATAAACAATCATATTTCCTCAGATACTTATCCATTTAAATATATTCCATTCAAACTCTGCTTCCAATCAAAAACAAATATTAATACACAAGCACTAAATGCATTAACTAAATTTATTCTAAAACAAACAAAGCTTATAACCAGGGCTGGGAAGCTGGCTTGAAATAGGTTAGGCTCCGACACCGGCTCCAGAGCCACAGTATATTCTAGCTGTGGCTCCAGCTCCAGCTCTGGAGTCATTTATAGCCTTTATATCTAAAATAGTAACAATTCCAGGTTGTAAGTGCTCTGCATTCTTTTGGTCTTTTTTACTTACTGAAAGTTGGCTTTTATGACCAGTCAAGCTACTTGCTACTGTTTCTCCAAATATTGTCAGACCTTTAGTTATTGTCTATAAAAGATTTAAATTAATAAATTCTAGATTTTTCTATTTCTCTTTTGAAAACTGCATTAGATATTTTAAATTATGCCCTAAAATATTTATTTAAAAATTAAAGGTAAAAATTTTATTAGCAAATGTTTTCAAATTAAATTCACTATCATAGCTAGAACAATATAAAAATAAATTTAAGATATTGCATTTGATTAGCATAATATAAATTAGCATTTAAAATACCCTTATAAACATCTAGTATAGGCAATATCATCATTAAACATTACTGTTACACTGGCAACTGTTGTGCAGTTTAGAAAAGGGAGATTTTGATTTCAGTTTCTTAGTGGATATTATTAAGAAAGAAAAAAAAATTTACCTTTTTTAATTCACATAGCAATTTGCCAGTGTAGTAACACAATAAATATAACATGACAGCTCTCAAATTGATAAAATTATTTAAATTTACAATAAGATGAAACTTTTGGCATAATTCATTGAAGTGAATGTTATTTTAAATTTTACATGAATATTTTAAGTATTTTTTTGTGATTACATTTACAGATAATTTTCCTTCAAGATATAAAATAAATAGTAATGAAATTATAAAACACCTGATTAATCCATTTGGTTTATCTACTTGCTGATTTTCGAATGGCAAAACCTGACAAAAAAACTATTAATAAAATAATATATTTTAATTTTAAATCTACCCTAAAATATAGCTCTATGAAATTTTTAGGTAGATTTAGAACATATGTTACAAAATTTTGTTTGATTTGAAAATGGAAAAGAATTTTAGTCATTTTCTATAAAAATAAACAATGAATTTTAGCAATTTTTTTACCCAAATAAAGTATAAATTGGATACATCAGATAAAAATACTATGAAACTAAATACTCTGAGAAATCTAATATATAATACAGTCAGTCCTCGTTTAATATCAATGTTAAATTGCAGTTTTAACTGAAACCAAAAACTCTAAGTATGTTCCTACAGTGTTTTCTGGTTCTAGAAGAGACAATTTTTAATAATTTTTCTCATGTAAATATTGCTGTATTGTTCAATAATGAAATAAAATGAATGAAAAGTATTATGTATATTATATTATATTTCATGAATTAAATAACAGTTTTATGTCATATAAATATAAATGAATTGCATCACAAACATGTAAAAGAAATTATTTTTTAATAAAAGATAATATGGAATTCACAATTATTATTTATATCTATAATTATTTTTTAATCCTTCTCAATCATTTCACTAATTACTAAGTAGCATTATTACTTGAGATTACAGATTGTCTACACTGATAATAGTTAACCAGACTGTAAAAGATGGGATCAATAAGCTGAACCCAGGCCCTTATATAAGTTTTCCAAGAGATGGGATTCTAATTTGATTCCAGATGTTTTAGTTGGAAGCTAAAGTATTTCCACATAACCAATTCAGTGAATTATTCTATATGTAATGTAGTTAAATACAATATTAATAAACAGTATTGTATATTTGAATTAGTATTCATATAAAATGTGGTTTTCTATAACTGCAATAAGTTTCCACTTCATTTTCTGTTTCTTTATGCAGAGAAATGTAAGAAAACAGATTTCATTTTTTAATTAATTTAGTTTTTGCTTATAATGAGTGCAACAACAATCAGTCCTCATTTACCATCACCTCATGGCAATTTTAAATAAGGACTGATTGAACTTATATTATGATGAAAAAATGAATTCAATGCAAAATTTATAAAGCCATAAATAATTAGTGGTTATTAGTACAATAATTGAAACTATGCAATTTGGCAGTTCACTGGGATTAAATAAGTTGAATTCTGATTTTTACTGTTGATTTTCTCACAAAAATTTAATCCATCAGAGGTATCGTGGTAGCACTACCATAGAATATACCTGACACCAGGGCTGGGGAGCTGGCATGAAAATAGGTTAAGCTCCTACATTGGCTTCAGAGGCACAGTATATTCCAGCTGTGACTCCATCTCCAGCTCCAGAGTCATTGTTTTAAAACTGAGGCTTTAGCTCTAGCTCCATCACTATAAAAGATTTTTGGTATGACCACTACCATGAAACATCACTTACCTTACTATCACAACATCATCTACCTTTTACATTGATATATTAGTGTTTGTATTATAATAATTTATTTTTTATGTATATATTTAAAGTTTCAATAAAATATTTATTTTGGCAAATGGCATTAATATATCGGTAACTAAAAATCAAAGATCACATAATTTATTGATTTCAAATTTTTATTTTTATTAATTTATTTTTATCACATTATTTATTGATTTCAAATTTTAAGATCTAAAGTCGGGATAGGCTTAAACACGGGTTGCGCATTTTTACCTATTTTCAAACTCTAAAATCGGGGGTCAGCTTATATTCGAGTATATATGGTAGATGGTTAGGAGCTGGATGTCGGCTTATATTCGAGTATATATGGTAGATGGTTAGGAGCTGGAGCCACAGAAATTTTAATGGTTCCGGTTCCGGTTCCACTGAATATGATCAGCTTAGCTCTGGCTCCAACTCCAGCTCTTCCAAAACTTCCTGGCTCCATGGTTCTGGGCTCTGACTCCAGCTCCAGTTCCCCAGCCTTGCTTGACACATTCATTTAACATTAGGGGGTGCTAATGGTAATGTTTCTCAGGAACTAAATGGGCCGATTTACTTGATTGTTTTTTAAATGACTGTTGGGGTGAGTCTAGAATGCCCAAAAAATTTGGCATCATGAAACCACAATGGGGTTTCACAAAGTGCCAAAAACTGCAAAATTTTCATAAATGGTGCATTCAAAACTTAATAAGTTCGTCAATATTGCTCAGATTTTGATGTAGATGGTACCAGTCGATTCGTCTTAGTGAGGTGAACATTGTGATGTATAAAACATTGACTTATTACATACTGTAAGTGTATCATTGCTATAAATTTATATTGGTGATTTTTGGACTTAATATTGATCTAATTTCAATGGTAATGGTAACAATTGATTCATATTAATGAGCTGAATAATTTGGTGTATAACACATCGAGCTATGTCATATTGTAAACGTACTGTAATGAAAAATAGATGTTGAATTTTCAACATCAAACATCACAGTATAATAAGATTTTTCTAATATGTTATGAATTATATCATTATAACATATTACATAATACCAACATATATATGTGTATGTATTTCCTTTAGGCCCATGCTTTTAAATGTGGCAAGGAGGATTGCTTGCTCCATATGATTTTTCTGGGCTGTTGGTTTGTAGTTCAACTTTTCCACAATGGCCAGAAGTAGGAGTCTGATAAAGTGGTGCCTAGGGTTGTCTAGGACCATCAAGGGGACAACCTTTCCATCAGAATATACTGTTGTTTGACTGATCACCAACATGGTGAAATTTTTTCCTTGATTTTCAAAACTGAAAGTATAGGAAACTGGACTGGGTAAAGGAAGACGAGGATGGAAACAGAAGCATGAATGGTAATTGGATAAGTAGAATGTGAATAAACAAATGAAAGGAATGAATAGTATTTAGTATTCAGGAATGAATAGAAACTTGTAAATGAAATGTGTAAATATAGGCTGGATGAGTGTGAAATATATGTATATATATTTATATATATACATATATATATATTTCACTATCTTCCGGATTTAGATGACGCACCCTATAGATGCAGGTTGAAGTCTGTGGCACGATGTGCTCGATTGCATCGGGGTAAGATAAAATTTTACCTGGTATCATATTAAATGAATTATTGCAAAATTTTCTTCCTATCTTCAGGAGACGTTCAATAAGTTATGGCTTTGCTTATTACTTCAATTCTCCAGCCAAAACGCTCAATAAGTTATGGTTTTGCTTATTACTTCAATTTCTCCAGCCAAAAAAAAAAATTGATTTTTTTTGATCCATGTATAAGCCAACCTCCCACTTCAGAAATTTTTTTTTTTTTTTTTGAGAAAAAACCTTGGTTTATACACGAGTATATATGGTAATTATATATTGACCATTTTAATCCAACATATGTTGCCATCTTTTTGGTAGTAGCATGATTCCATGCTCGTAGAACTTTTGATCTTTGCTTGCAAAAAACTGAACTAAGTGATATTTGACATCCTCATTTGAACCAAATGTTTTGCCACTTAAAGAATTTTGTAAAGACGGGAACAAGTAATAATCGGAGAGTGCCAGATCTGTTGAATATGGTGGATGCAGTAACATATCCCATCCAAGCTATAACAGCTTCTAGAGAGTATCAAACTTGTATGAAGTCTAGCATTATCATGGTGAAACAATATGCCTTTTCTGTTAATCAATTCTGGCCTCTTCTGTTTAATGGAATCACTCAAAATTTGTCCAATTTGAGTGGCAGTACACTTCTGAATTAATTGTGGAATTATCTGGTAGAAACTCAAAAAAATAATTCTCTTGAAATCCCACCAAACAAAGAGCATCATTTTTTTTTATGAATATCTGCTTTCGAAGTGCTTTGAGCTGGCTCATCTCTTCTCCTCCATGATTGTTTGCATTAAACATTGTTGTAAACAATCCATTTTTCATCGCCAGTTATGATTCGCTTCAGAAACGGATCATTTTCTTGATGTTTGAGCAGCAAATCACAGATGTCAATGTGATGGAGCAAATCTCTTTCCTTGAGAATGTGTTGGAACCCAAATATCAAGTTTTGAAACAAAACCAAGTTGTTTCATATGGTCATGAAAGGTCAAACTTGACAAATTCAATCTTCTAACAATTTCTTGTATTGTTATTTGGTGGTTTGCTTTAATCAATGCCTTTATTTTGTCTTCTTCAGCTTCAATTGGCCTTTCAGAACATGGTGCATCTTTAATGTCGAAATTGTCAGAATGAAATTTTGCAAACCAATTTTGGCATTGACATTCTGTTAACACATCTTCTCCATACACTTCACGTAATTTTTTTCTTGCTTGAACAGCATTCTTACCTTTTCAGTAATAAAAAAGCAAAATATGCCGAAAATGCTCTATTTTGTTTTCCATTTTTGATACGACTCCAAAAAAAAGCAATTTACACAGAATCAAAAAAAATTTTTTTATAAATAAATCTTGAAATGTCAGCTATCAAAATTTATAATGACAATATGGCTTAGAATGAAACTGGTAGGTTAAAAATACAACTAATCCACTTGTGGGAAAATAAGTGAAATTACTTTCCGAACAACCCAATATTAATGTTGCACTCTCAATTTGTTATTCTTTTGTATATAGCAGGGATTCTCAACCTTTTTCTTGCATTGACCCCTATTAAAAGAATAGTTTTCTTCATCAACCCCCTTACATTTTTCTCTATAATATACAACATACAACATAATAATTGCACATAATAACTTAAAGATAACAATTAGACTTAGAATATAAACAAAAGTTTTGAAGAAAATGGTTTATTAGATTTATGTTTTATTATTTTTTGTATTATTATCATTTTTAATTTTACAAATATAAACAAGTTTTCAGAAACAAAATCACAGATTCTAATTGCACAAAAGTTTGATATTACAAGAAATCACAACAAGCACTTGAAGCAGGATAAATAAACTAATTTATTATTAGATATATATAATATTCACTACATATACTAATAATACAATTGTTTTCCGGAAACGCTTTCGGCCTATTATGGCCCTCCTCATCCAGTAATCTCAAGTGAGTGACTGACCAGTTTCTGATACAGGCCATCCCTTCTGGGATGTTCCACAAATAAACATTCAGTTAAAGCGCTCATGAGGACATTTAAACAGGGTTGTTTACCATGTGTTATAGTAGTTACCAAAGCCTCTCAACAAGTTTCCCGTTACAAGTTATTACATTATACACGTTATTTTGTCCTAGTACATCATAAAAACCATAAAGAATTAATCTGGGAAATGTTAATACAAATAAAACAAATCGAATAAATACAGTTAGAGAGGCAAAAATAACTGTAGGTTAATACATTATACTTTTGTATGATGCTACGTCCTCCTATATCGTAAATAATACAGACGGAATCAATCCGAGAAAAGCTAGCAAAATAAAATACAATAAATCAAAATAATATAGTTTGAGAGATAATGATAATATTTACAAAAATAATGGTAAACAATAAGTGTCTGAAAAAGTTCTGGCAATAAATGTTCATTAAAGATTAACAGGAGATCGGCGTCTGTGTAGACAGCGCATGCTTCGTTCAGTCTTTATTAGAATGACACCACCTCCATGCACAATTCAACCTACCAGGGTCATCATCGTTTAGGATTGCATTTCCCTTCAGTTTTTCACGGAAGGAGGTGGTGTCATTCTAATAAAGACTGACGGAGCATGCGCTGTCTACACAGACAACACACAGAGATCTCCTGTTAATCTTTATGAACATTTATTGCCAGAACTTTTTCGGACACTTATTGTTTCCCATAGAAGATTCAATAACTGATAATCGAAGAGTAGAGAGAGAAAGAGATCGCCGTCATAGGTGATTTTAAATAAACTAATTATTATTATATTTTTGTTCTAATTATAATTTTATATATATAGTGAATATAAAGAGGAGAATATTTTATAGAGGAAAATTTTTCCTACTGAATGAACATTCTATTCAGTTATAATCTTTGGGACATAATCCTCTTTTCAAACTCTCTGTTGAAAAGAGAATTATACCCCAAAATAATTCAATATATAAGAATTAATAAATAGATGCATAAAAAAAGCAGTAATAATGGTTATCTTATTTTGATTATATTTATAAATATATTAAAATGAAGTACTGTTTCAGTAGGAAAAAATTAAATTTTAATCGAATATTTTTGGCTTTAATATACCATCTTGAGAAATACGATAGAAAAATTTTAATGCTATTATATTAAAATTGCCAGTATATAATATAATAGTTTTGTAATATTACCAGATGATTATATTTTATCTATAGTTCTATCAAAAATACTTTTAACTTTACTCTTCAATCATGATAAGTATTTATTATACAGCATGATTCAAAATGATGGAAACACTTTATATGCTTGTCATTAAGCAACCATTAGTGATACAATAGAATGATCTATACATTTGTTAGCAAAACTCTCAAAATTTTATTTAACACTAAACGACTATATTTAATATGAGAACCATTACTCACTCAGTACACATTAATCTGATAGTCAAGCTCTTGCCATACTCTCTCCAACATCTTCCTGTATAGAATCAATTGCAATAATGATCCAACTTTTAACTATCTCTCACCTTTTTACCTGTGGATATCTTAAGGGACACTGTCTGGGCTGCTTCAACCGTCCCAAAGTAACTCTGTTAGAAATACTATCAGATGCATCTGATGTATCTGCAGTTATCTCATATCTAAAGCATATTTGCATTATACTTATAGAAGAAAAAAACCACTTGCTTATAATATACCACTTAAACTACTAGTTCAGAGTCAATACAGCACTACCAGCAAGTATTAAACCGTTTTATTACTGCAAAACATTTTCGGACCCGTCACCGGTCCCTCATCAGTACAACATTTCTTTTAGATAACAGTCTAATATAACTTTAAAATAGAACA
>AYEL01091489.1:0-19237 GCA_000484575.1 Olivierus martensii
ATGTCATCTTTCAGATGTATAAACACGCCTACCAAATTTTGTTTATCTAACACAAGTCTTTCTTGGTGTTGGGATTTTTTTTTCCGTCAGTGTATAACAATATATCTTCTGAAAAATTGCAATATTTTTCAATAACAGACAATCGCAAATTAAAAATTAATATATATTAAAAAAATATTATTGGTTTTTAAAATTTATTAAATAAAGTATATTTTTTTCCTTATATTTATTTCATATGATTTCTTCCCTACTACATGATATAGCTTTATATCAATAAACAATTAATTATCAATTTTATTAATAAATTTTTTTGTAATAATGGGATTTTGATTATGCTGATCAATTGCTGGTGCATATTCGGATATTGACTTCCAATAGACTCCTTGATCATCATTGACCCCCAGAGGATCAATACCGACCTGTTGGGAACCCCTGGTATATAGCAATATTTTCTGTCACTCTTTCCTGTTTTGGATACTCAACTGTCTTTAATAAATTTTATCTTTTCAATGTACTCCATTTCATATTCATAAGCTCCCTGAGATAGAGCAAGGTTTTGAGTTTTCATCTCCATATCAAGCTTGTGTTCTTCAGTTGCTCATCTAATGAACAGGATGTATAGCCCATGTATTTTCATATCAATGATTTTGTATATAAATTCTTTAGTAGGAAAAGCTACAACATAGCAGGATCTTGCTATACAGAAGGAACCTTGGAGATATGAGGATAAATGCAAAATGGATAAGGTAGAAGTTAGCTATGTCATTGAAGAGAGAAGTAAGAAGACAGCTAATCAGTAAGAATGATTGACTGGATGCCAGAGAAGTGATAAATTGTACATGTAAATAATCCTATATGCATGAGGGATGTTAAGTCAAAATCATGCAGAAGGATGAATACATATGCTTTTTTTTTTAACAATACATTTTTTTTTTTTTTTTTTACATATGCTTTTTTTTTAACAATACATTTTTTTTTTTTTTTTTTAACAATACATATAGGATACAGTTTGTGAATTATTAGAAACTGATCTGACTGAAATTTAAGCCAAGATGTCATGAAACTGATTAAGAGCAATATCTTATCAGCTTCTTAAGAGGAGCTATGATTAGATTATTAAAATGTTCATGTTTATTTGGATTATTAATGCTACAAAAACATCCTTTATTTTATTCTTTATAAGATGGGTGTATAAAAAATTATATTCACTGACAGTAAAATTGAAAAAAGTTAGCAAAATAGTGTAATTAAAATGTGAAGTTTTATCCTTGGCTATTAATTTTTCTACTGAATTTTTGGATGCATTGCAGGAACTGTTCCCCTGCCTGAAGAATATATACAGTAGTTGTATATGACTTTGTCATTATACCCCAAGTTAATGATAGAGCTGGCATATTTAGAGCTTTATAAGTTGCTGATTGCCTATCTGTAAATGAAATCAATTGCAAGATTCCGAGGAGCTTGTGTCACATAGTCACCCATAAGTCTTATGTTACCATAAATGGCAAGTTTTATCTACAGAACAGAGGTGTTCCTATTATCCATTATCCATTAGCAAGAATCTTAGACTCATTGATGATAGGAAGAAAGGAACAAAGTATTATTATATGACTTACAAAAAGAACTTTGAATACATAGAAGAATACATTTATGACATTATTGGCATAAAAGAAGGAGAACAGCATAATATTGGCCTAGAACGAAAATCAATTGATCAAAGTTTAGATTGAAGCTAAAATTGGAAAAGTAGAATATGTCTGAGATAACCTACCTGGATATTTTGATACATGTAAAGAATGCAACTATTACTCTAGTGTATACAGAAAGAATACATACAGGGTGAACCAAAATGATCGCAACAGCAGCGAAAAAGTTAAAGTCCTGTGTAAGTTAAAAATCGTATTTATATCAGCTGGTATGAAATAAGAATTCAGAAAAAATATCGAACGTTATTGTTTACACAGAATAAATACAAGAAAACGCGTAGAAAATCGAAAAATAAAAAAAAAGTTAGAAACGGAATATAAACCAATGATGATAAACCAGAGTAAGATGCATCGACAGCCGCTGCCATGTTATTTCAGTAGCACGACACATTTCATGTTATCAAGTGATCAACATGATGACTCATCGCTTCCCAGGCTTATGCAAATTAATGCCATGGACTTCTCTCTAGGTGGTGTTGGCCGAGGCAGATTTTTTCTTCGGATAAATTAGTTAAAAATCCTAGTTCAATTAACTTCTCTCTAGATGGTGTTGGCCGAGGCAGATTTTTTCTTCGGATAAATTAGTTAAAAATCCTAGTTCAATTATAATTAATAGATGG
This sequence comes from Olivierus martensii, assembly GCA_000484575.1. Lineage (NCBI taxonomy): Eukaryota > Metazoa > Arthropoda > Arachnida > Scorpiones > Buthidae > Olivierus > Olivierus martensii. The sequence continues at coordinate 2,327 of AYEL01091489.1, forward strand.
CGCTAACATTAGTTCAAATTATTTCAAATCATTAAAATTATTCCGTTACCAGTTTCAAGGGCTAAAATTTGGCTTGATAATTTAGATACATTTCTATTATTATTATTATTATTTTTTGTGTGTGTGCGCATGTGTGTGTGTGCGTGTGTAAATGTATTTCTGCTACTAAACTGCTAATTATGATGCAAAAAAATAATAATTAGCAATGTTGTATTTGAAGTTTTTTTGTGTGTGTGCGCATGTGTGTGTGCGTGTGTAAATGTATTTTTGCTACTAAACTGCTAATTATGATGCAAAAAAATAATAATTAGCAATGTTGTATTTGAAGCCTCTTTATGTATGGGATAGTAGCAAGGTTGTCAAACTGCTACTATCCTAATCATAAAGAGGCTTCGAGTGCAAAGGGATATATTACATATCACCTGATGCACAGTGACTTACAACAATTAGAGAGTGAGAGTGAGTGAGATAAAGTGAGAAAGAGATCAAACAATAATTGAAGAGTGATTTTGTCAAACGTATGTATGACAAAAAAATTTGATTTTACTTGAAATTTTATTGTTAGTAATATTTTAATATATTCTCTTGAAAAATGTCCCCAAGGGAGACTCAAACATATAATGTTCACTTCTACAGGCAAGCACCTTAACTGCTATGTCGTCGCCTTCGTTGAAATGACTGCAATTTTTAGGTATATAAGTGGCACACTTAAATCACTAATTCCTCAATTTCTCGAAAACTATTAGTTTGTAAATTTCATATATATATTAATTTGCTTGTTTTTTAGCAATCTATCGATTCTCCTACATCTAAAACCGATCTTGCGTCATGATATTTGACCTTGATTTTTTTAAAGACGAAGGCATTGTGACCTAAATCCCTTTTACATGAGTAACTTTTTGATGGCCCCAACCTGTATGTTAAAGCTGATCAAAATCGGTGGGACGGAGGTTGTGGCCTTCCCTCGTAAGCTTTGCATTCTTAGAATTCTGTAGCCAGAATTATTGTTATAATACTTTCTGAATATATCAAATACCAATTAAAAATAATAATGATTTATTTTAAAATTATTTTCATTATTTCATTGAAATAATGAACTTAATGAAATACTTTCTGATATATTCAGAAAATATTATAGCAATAACTCTGGTTATATAATTCTAAGAATGCAAATTTTAGCTTATGATAGAAAAGTTATTTACAAAAAGATACAATTCCTCTTGAATATTAATAACATCAAATTTATTACTATGCATATATCAAATTTAGTCAGAAAATCATCAAACATCAAATTTATAACTATGCATATATCAAATTTAGTCAGAAAACTCATTTGTTCAGAAATAAGTTAAAAGGAGACGGAGGTTGTGGCCTTCCCTCGTAAGCTTTGCATTCTTAGAATTCTGTAGCCAGAATTATTGTTATAATACTTTCTGAATATATCAAATACCAACTAAAAATAATAATGATTTATTTTAAAATTATTTTCATTATTTCATTGAAATAATGAACTTAATGAAATACTTTCTGATATATTCAGAAAATATTATAGCAATAACTCTGGTTATATAATTCTAAGAATGCAAATTTTAGCTTATGATAGAAAAGTTATTTACAAAAAGATACAATTCCTCTTGAATATTAATAACATCAAATTTATTACTATGCATATATCAAATTTAGTCAGAAAACTCATTTGTTCAGAAATAAGTTAAAAGGAATTTATTTTCTGAAAATTCCCACATTCTATTAAAAAAATTTAAGAAATTATTATCTATAAATACTTCAAAAATAATTACATAATATAACTTAACAAATATAAATTATACATGAGGTCACCAACTTATATCAGTAATAATTTATGACAAAAATCTGTAATTACAATGGTTGCCACTAATGACTGAAATAATAATGGTTAATCAAATGGATGGCCAAGTTGCCATCAGGATGAAAGTTATTTTATTTCTACTATATATTTATATTTAATTTCAGATCTACTACCATCAGATTTTTTAGATGTCCAGGCTTGATCCATTCATTCCCATTCTAAATGCATAGAAGCATAGAATTAGGATTCTATGCTTCTGAAAAATCTTTGATGCATCTGGTCCAAACATTGATTCATCTACTGTAAAATCCTATTGGCTCTATCACAAATGTGAGCAATTTATAGTTAAGTCTGCATCTGGTCCAAACATTGATTCTTCTACTGTAAAATCCTATTGGCTCTATTACAAATGTGGGCAATTTATAGTTAAGTCTGGAATGTAGTCCATTATTTAGTAGTTGGCCAATAATTGGGAAATGGCATTAAGAAATAATTACTTATACAGTATTTGCTATCAATTTGGTTATGATAAGTTTGAATTAAGTCATTAAGAATAATTTTGGCAGTGTGGTCTTTTAGGGCCACAGACCTATGATGGGATCATAGGTCTGTGGCTCTAAAAGATTGTTTTTTTCCACAGACTGTCCAACAAGCCTGGCTGGGACACTTTCTAAAAAACAATATGTGAGACCTGGAATTGAACCCAGATCTTTCAAAGTAATAAATGATTGCTTTAATATGCAAACAATGCTAGAAACTTGAACATAGAAAATTAACTTAAACATTCCATCTTTGTTTTTATTTTGTGTCTATGGAAAATTGTGTTCCAATTTATGATGGCTTCGAACTACAATTAACATTTTTGAAAGCAACCTCATTGTAAATTGATGACTCTTATACAAGAATTTTATAAAGTAAACAATGAAACTGGAGAGTTAACTAAGAAAGACTTTTAAATTTTCAGTTTTAAAGTAAAACTTGCTTCATGAATTGAAAAAATTCATTATTATTAATATTATAAAAAAAAAATCCATTATTTTTTCTTTTGAAACATTTAACCCAACTGAAAGAATACTAAAAATAAACTTCTGATAACTTAGTATCCTGAATTTATATAACTGATTTTCTTATACTGTTCTAATTTTTTTCCATAGCCCTTATCATAATGGTTAGATTAAGTAATTAATAAATTATACCAGTGAAGTGAATATGGATTGAGTGATTTTTTGATCCACTTTACTTTTACTGAAATAGATAGAGGCCATACTGAGAGAATTAATCCTTTAAAGAACAAAGAAAGAAATGAGAAAGGAATAGGAAATAAAACCTTAAGTCCGTTATAGCACAAATTCACAGTGGAAATAACTTTTCAAAAACAGAGAAGCGCTTTCAGCTTTATTAAGCTATCTTCAGCTCATTAGAATCATTTTTTTTAAGATTCTAATGAGCTGAAGATAGCTTAATAAAGCTGAAAGTGCTTCTCTGTTTTTTAATTTTTTAAGATTCTAATGAGCTGAAGAGAGCTTAATAAAGCTGAAAGTGCTTCTCTGTTTTTAAAAAGTTTTTTCCCTTGTGAATTTGTGCTATAACGGACTTAAGGTTTTATGATAATAAGTGGAAGTTTAGTTATATATATTCATTTAGGAATAGGAAATCTTGTGAGAAGACAGAAAGGATCTTGCCAGAAATATAGCAGGATACCAGAAAGCAGAGAGCACTATTTAGTAGTCTTTTATGACATATGGGATTGAAAAATTTCTGCTACCACCTACAGGAATGATTACTCTATTATGGACTGACAATGATTATAGTTCTGGCACCTGATTGCATTTCATGAGAAATCTAGATTAATTTCCACTTTCATTTGGTGCACAATAGACCAATGTTGGTCGCGGTGCTTGGGCTGAAATAGGCGTTGTACTACTACTACTACTACTACTACTACTACTACTACTACTACTACTTACTACTACTACTACTCCACTTTCATTTTGAAATCATGTTGACAAAACATTGGAATGAATGATATATATGGGTCATATAGTTTTAGTAAGAAACAGATCTCTTTAAAATAGTCAGAGAATATTGGATTATGAAAGAATGTCCATAAAGACAGTTAAAGTAACATTAATAATCTGTGTATTAGAGCTTCTTGGCCAACAGAGAAGTCCAAAAACAATCAGATCACCTGGATCACCAAAACCAATTGGATCCAGCTAATCATTAGTGTCCATCTGAGGATTTTTCTCAAGCCTATTGATAGGGAATATGAAGTTATTACCATTTAATATTTTAAAAACTTAAAGATAACCATATATAAATAGGCACAATTAATATTAATACTGATTTTGATGATAAAAAGTACTGTATGAGATTTGCAGAGGAATTTTTTAAATTTAAATTAGATTTATTACCTTTAAATGATATCATGTCAGAGATATAAAAATATACTATTAGGAGATAATAACTATAAAGCTTAATTATCTGATATTAAATATGGAAGAACTAAACATGATAAATAAATATTAATTCATAAAAAAATTAGCACAAAGAATAAAAGAGAGAAAGAAATTAAATGAATGAATTAAGTATATTATATTTCAGACTGCAGATAGCATATTGCAGTTTATGTATTTGTGAAGAAATAAAAATGCCAATGAAGAGTTCTATTGTGAACTTGAAAATAATGCTGTATCCACAAATAAGGACAAACTAATAATATTAGATGAGTTTAATACCAAGATTAGAAACTAATTCTGGTATTAAGGAAATAATGGGCAAATTAGATTCAAATATTGAAACCACAGGTAACCTCTATATAACACAATTGTTAGGTTCCTAAAAAAATGCCATGTTATGCAAATCTGCATTATATGAAACAAAGAACTAGTACAAAAAAGTTAGGTTCCAAAAATTAAAAAAAAAAAAAAAACATACTATTATATTTTTATAATTAAAAAAAATATCTTTATTAAAGCAATTTTCATCAAAAGCATTACATATTAATATGTATTAAATAATGCTTTCTTCAGAAATTGGATCAGTTGTAAAATGAAAATTGAGAATATGTACGTTCGATCTGAACCGCAATGTCGATGATTTAACTTAAGTTGTCTTAGTTATCATCTGCATAATTATCATTTCTTTAAAAAAGGCTGAATAATATTCACTCAAAAATTATTAATTTATGTATAATGTAGTGAAAAGAAAAATACAATTAAAGTTTTAAAATGTATTTAATACTTCATGTGTTGTACAGGGATTTCTCTTACTCTCAAACAGTGTTAGAGTGAAACCATATTCTAGAATGCCTTGTTGTATGGGGGTTTCCCCAATTCTTCCTTATTAGAGCGAAATCATGTTATAGAAGTGCCATGTTATACAGGGGGGTTATCTATAATAGGAATTGTCATAAGTTAATTAAATTTTGTAGCACTTTCAGACTAATACTTGTGATCAACAATTTTTAATTTCAAAGACAGCTATATATATTTCTGGTAAAGATGAGCAAACACATTTTCAAATACATTCTGAGTCAAACTTTATAATAAAACCCAAGTTTTCAAATTGAGTTCGAATTTTATCTTTAATGATGATAAAAGTTGACTTTATCTAAATAACTCCTTCATAATATAAGCAAAAGTCATTAGTATTTGAAGTTTGTTTTTTATATTTTTATATAAAATTTTACAAATTTAATTTACTAATTAAATTCATAATTTTTCATGATTTTAAGTTATCCATAACAATATAGCATTTAACAATAAGTACTAAGTAAATTTAACACTTATGATTTTGATAAGTAAAATAAAATAGAGGGAAAGTTCTTTTTGACTCAAATATTTTTAACTTTTATTAAATATAATAAAACAAATAATAAATAATTCCATTATAAGTGCAGTTGGTGAAATGGTCTACAACAGAAAAAAAGGAAATTTTCTAATAGCAACAATTATGTCATATTATAAAGCATCAAATTACAGAAGTACTGAATTACAAGGTTTATTCTACAGCTCAAAATTTTTCAGTGGAGTTGAGTTTTATTTTTAAGCTTGAATCAAGTTTTATTTTGAAAGTCAACTCAATTCAAGTTTTGAACAGTTCTTACATCTCTAATTTCTGGAATGAGATAAATAAAAATAGGAAGTCTACTATAATTTATTAGTTGTATAGACTTAAAAATTATATTGGACTCCAGAATATAGAAACTTTGAGATAAGATCTACTTATTATCTACTGAGTTGCTGAATACAAGAAAGAAATCAAAGTTCCTAAGATCAAGATCTTATGCAAAAAACTAAATATAGATAAATTAAAAGTTAATTTGGCAATGATTCCTAGACTATAAATCCACACTTAACCATTCCTAGTGGGTAAGATTTATTAAAATTTTTTTTTAAATATTTTATTATTTATCTGATTCCAGATTTTTATTTAAGCTGTTTATTAAAATTTGAAGAATGAGATGTTTTAAAATGATAAAGATGATCAACAGTAAAATATTTAGTGTTAACTTATTGAGTAAAAGTTCAAGAATGATTTAAACGTGATCATCTCTTTCATTTATTTATATTAATAGATTTTATAAAGCACACTGAATTAGCTTAACAAATAATAATTTACAAAATAAATATTAAAAATTAAAATAATAAACAATATTTGAAGAAATGACTGTTTTGCTCTAGTTGCCTGTATTCACCATCTTGACTTATTGGTAGAGTTAGGGTTATATGAGGAATTATACCTAAATTCGCATTCATCAACTTTGTTCCGAGTCAAATGAACTACCCTAGCTGATAGCTGGGTTGTTTGAGAAACTCAAGGTTAATGCATGTGAATTAGATTAAAAATGGATATCATGTGCTGTAATGAGAATGAAATGATGTATTATAATTCGAAGGAAAAACTATTTCAAAGAATTAGTCAATTATGAGTTTATATGAAGATATTGCTTACGAAAAGATATTGTTCATATGTTATTGGAGAAAATCCTGTTCGATAAATGTTTATTTTATTATTAGCACAATCTTTTGTAGCTTTTTTTAAAATTTTTATAGCAGTCCCATAACTTTACTATTTATACATAACATGCCTGGAATGCTATTATATTCATTTTCTGCAATGAAAAAAATTACAAATTATATAAGAAAATAGATGAACTTTAATGTACAGATATACTGGTACTGTATTTATAGAAGAGTATTATATTCGAATAAACACTTACCAATAATTTTCCAACTTCTTGTTTTTCGTTTATCGACACTGCATTATTTTTTTTGTTTTCTGTCACATCTCTGTATTTTTCTACTAATTCTAACAATAATTCTTTTTTAAAATTGGTGAAATGTTTTTGCATATTTAGAACTTGCTCCATTTTCTTAATTACTGTCATGTGGCCATCTCTAACCAATTATAACATCTGATAGAAACTAAATCGTCATTAACACTCGACATCAGTGACACAAATGGCAAATAACCCTCAAGTTCAAAAACTACAGAATTGAAAATGTTGGTGAATACAAATATCAAATAATGCGTAAAACAACCCTGGGTTAATTTTTTTCATCAACTCTCCATATAACTCGAGATGGTGAATACAGCTGTAAGACTGGAACTATATTTTCAACTTTTCTCCTTAAGACAAAATACAAATTACTCTATCATTAATTGTAAAGATATTCAATTTTTACATCTGTTTATCATTATAATTTTCTTATTATACATCTGATTAAAAAACATAATTGTAAAAAAATAATAATTTTTTCTTGACTGGAAAATGTTACAACAAAAACAAAACATTTCAAATAATGTGATAAAATTATAATATAGAGTAAAATTTGATATATGTGAAATAGAAGTTATTGAAGTCAAAGAATAATATTTTATGCTTTGAGGTCATGTTTTATTGCCCTTGTTTGTGATGCAATTCCCATTGACACACCATCTTCAAATGACCTTGGACCAGTCCATAACATCCATCACTCTGTTTACAAATAAAATAGGAATGCATTTATTTTGACTTAAGGGAAAAGATTTATGATTGGATTAAAGCTCTAATTCTTTTTAGCAAAACAAGATTTAAGGCTTTTTTTAATTAACCCTATCTTTGAACTATATAATATTTATTTTTATTTATTATTTTTAGTTCTTATTTTTTATTCTTAGTTTCATCTTTATTTTAATATTTAGAAAAACAAGACTAACACAGGTGGAAGTAACATTTAATCAGTCAGAAAGATAAAATCTGAAGTACATTCAGCTTCAATAAGTCATCTTTAACAGGACTATACATAAACTTACCTAAACATTAGAAACAAACTTAGAATTCTACACAAACATTCCAAAAAAAACAATTTAAATTCAACATCAAGTTGCAATCAGCAGCAGTAACCATGGTAACATAAGATACAGTAAACATATTAATTGATTAATATAAATTGTGCAAATTAACAATACAACATAAATAACAGGACATTATATGTTAGAACATAGCACATCAACTATTAAATAGTTTCAAATAGAGTTCTCCAGTACCCACAGCCAGGACATTGGGATAGATTCCAGCATGATTTCATTAATAACATGGGTTGTCCTAGCTCTCTTGCATTGATCATAGCTCTTTTTAGTGGTAGTATTACTGTTATTGAGTTATAATGGCTCATGTTATTAATGAAGTCATGCTGAAATCTATCCCAATGTCCTGGCTGTGGGCAATGGAGAACTCTATTTGAAACCATTTAATAGTTGATGTGCTATGTACCAACTTTTATATTATAGTATTATATTACTAACTCTTATATTATATTTAGTATTATATTATGTATCATATTATATTTATGAATTATTAACTATAAATACAAATTATTATTATATTTCATGTTCTAACATATAATGTCCTGTTATTTATGTTGTATTGTTAATTTGCACAATTTATATTAATCAGTTAATATGTTTACTGTATCTTATGTTACATGGTTACTGCTGCTGATTGCAACTTGATGTTGAATTTAAATTGTTCTTTTTTGGAATGTTTGTGTAGAATTATAAGTATATTTCTAATGTTTAGTTTAAGTTTATGTATAATCCTGTTAAAGATGACTTATTGAACCTGAATGTACTTCAGATTTTATCTTTCTGACTGATTAAATGTTACTTCCACTGCATTAGTCTTGTTTTTCCAAATATTAAAATAAAGATAAAAATAAAAGTAAAAGTAAGAATAAAATTAAGAACTAAAATTAATAAATAAAAATAAACACTATAGTTCAAAGATAGGATTGTTTAAAAACAAGGTTTAAATTTCATTTTGCTGATAAGAATAGAGCCATGCATTATATATATTAATTCCTTGATTGTCTTTGATAATATTTGTTGGTTTTTAGCAGCTATCTTAAAGAATTCCAATAAAAACCCTTCATTGGGTGTGCTGGCATGTGTCACAATTTTTGCTCTATTTTGGAATCCTTTGTAAAATAATTTTTTCCAAATTTTTGTAGTCTCTTTTCTCGTTATAACCAATTTTAATGTGTTAAAACCTATTTATTTGAATTTGTTAAAATTCAGTGTAACAAATTATTGTATATTTTCATCATTTGAATATTGTAATATGTCTATGAAGCATTTTGATGATTTTGCATCATTACATTAATAAATTTATCTTTCTTATCAACCATTTTTATAAAAAAATTACCATATTATAAAAATTTGCTGATAATGAAACTTTTAGTAAAGAATCATGTGACAAATTGACTTGTACATAGATTTATAATCCTCTCCAACTAATTTCAGATATTTTAGCTTTAGTCAACATTATTTGACATTTTCAAAACTAGTTTGCCCTAAAATTAAATTCTGCCTATAACTTATGCATTAAACAAATATACCATGTTTAAAGAATCTGTGATGTTAACTGACTAAGAACAGAAAAATATTTGAGACATGATGATAATGCTATTATGTATAATTTAGATTAATTAAATTAAAATGAAAATAATATTTTTATATTATAATTTTGTCCACGACTGTAGCTTCTGGTGAAGGCTAATATGATAAAAATGATATTTGTGATGAATGAAAATTCATGATATTCTATTTTTACTGATCGTAGACCGACATTCAATCTGTTATACATTGATGTGAGGGTAATGATTCATCATCGCAAGAATGTTAACTTCATTATCCACACTAATACAGGATTTTTCTATTTAGTTTTATGAATAGCAAAATACTAGTTTCAACTTTTTACATATTCTTTCAATTATTCAGTGCGAGGACACGAATAATTCAGATATCTCTCAGCGTATAAATTTTGTGCCTTAATTGAATTTTGCTTACATTCTCCATAAACGAGAAGCATGTTTACTTGCTCTTCGAATGAAAATTTCATTATATTCACTCACTGAAAATCTTGCTGATACTGAGAGATGTCAAAAGCATAATAATGCTATTTCGTCCCTACTGTGTGTTTACATTTGAAATATTATGCATATCTTCCAACATATTTCATAATGAAATTAATAAGATGAATAAATCAAATATCTCAGAAACATTAAGTTTTATGATAAATGTGCCTTAGTACCTAGCATTTTTATTCTCAGAATCTGCTATTTTATCAAAATCAAGCTTAAAAATTGGACATTCCATTTAAGAAAACAAAACTGGCCTCTATATCTCCCTTACACATCCACTTGTCAAAAAATCTTTACTACCATCTAAATATGTTTACCACTGTCCAATGTGAGAATATAAGAATGATCTATCATCAATGTTTTGTTTGGTGCATAATTAAATTTTAAAGAGGATGACATGAATTGATTATATAAGCTAATAAATTTGATATTGTTATGTGACATTATGTAAATGAGCTCAGCACAGGACTGTACATCACTTAGTATCAAACATTTTTAATAACTTTGAAATTAGTCATTTTAAAATTTGAACAAAAAGATATATACAACAAAAAGAGAATTTATTCATCTTTGCAAACATTGAATCAGTAAAACTTATTCATCTTTTTTTTGATCAAGTAGCAAACGGTCACAATGTCCCTCATGAACTTTGAGATATTTTTATTTTTTCTTTATTTTTTTGTTGTTTGTATTTGAATTGGAGACACCCTCATTTATAAGTTTGAGTGTATAAGGATAAATAAACAAATAAATAACTAAAATCAAACAACAAAAAGGTTTGAGTGATCAATTCATCAATTATGATTAACTTGTTCTTCTTCATGAGGATATTACAAAAGCAACATTAAAACAAGTTTCAGTCTGTGAATCCGTTCTCTACTGAATTTGGTTTGAACATGAAACATCTGTCGATAATAGTTGTCAACCGATGTTTCAACAGTTGTCCACGACTGTCACTAACTTCTCAGAAACTATCTCCAGCAATTATATTCCAATTTGGACTAAATCAACATACCTGGGGAGAAAGTATTAGTCCTGGTTTCTTCAAGGATAGCAGTAAACAGATTTGCGAATCTTCCTGTTCTCTGCAGAGTCTTATTTTCCACTTTCAATTCTTTTTTGGATTGTAAGTAGTTCTAATTTCATTCATTGTTTTATGATGATAAATAAACATATTTTGACATTTTACAGCCATGATAACAGCAAAGCTATTTTGAATTCCTTGACTTATCAAGTATAAATGTTTTGCTATTTCATAAGATGATTCTTTGATCCAATCCCCTTTCAAAGAGACTCAGTATATGGATCACAAAATTAATATTGAGGAGATCTTTTCTAGACTAATTGGGCTGAAAATTATATGTATATTCCCATGGATTACGTTCCAGCACACCTATCACTATCATTGAGTCCTCACTCTCTCACTTATGTAACAGCCATGATAACAGCAAAGCTGTTTTGAATTCCTTGACTTATCAAGTATAAATGTTGACTTCCTATTTCCCCAAATTTGAATCTATGAATAATATCAATTTTTTTGAGTTTTATATATATACAATTTTAGTGATACTTTAAAATTTAACATATAATACAGTATACTCCTGATTATCTGGGATGCAGATAAAACAGAAAGTGCAAACCAGAAGTGATGCTTAATTATCAATGTTTTACCTTAGATGAGATTTGTAATATCTGAAAGATTTTTTTAATTGCCCTAGATCAGGGATGAGCAACACGCGGCCCGTTAAACATGTTTATGCAGCCCGCCAAGCATTTCTAAAATTGATTTATTTTATCGACTTTCTCCCATCAAATATATTGTAATAAAATTAATTATAATAAAATGGTAGTACATACTAAACCAAAGCAATTTTTTTGACGAGTAACTCACTTGTCGGCGACTTGTTCAAACATGCAAGCGCCGCGTCTGTGGTTGTTTGTGTTCGTTTCTGTCACACAATCCGTCAGACTAGTAAGCTGTTAACTAGCAATTTTAGCAATTCTTGTTATTTTTTTAAGTAAAAAAGTTATTAGATGGTAATTTTTAAAATTGTATTTTTTATTTTTTATATTTCTATCAGGATGAAAAACATGTTGGGTTTTTATCAGATACTGAAGATCAGCCTGAACGTCATAAAAAATTGCATCGACGAGATACTCCACACCATTTAAAAAATAAACGCATTAACATTGTTAACTCCAAAGAAGATCAAGAGAAAGTATGCTTTCATAATATATTTTAAACAATATGTATTATAAATTTTTATTGATTTCCTAAAATTGATTTTTAGAATCTGGATTATTATAAATATATTGTTCTGTTATCAACATATTTTTAGTTTAGCATTATTTTTATTATATTTGTTCAAATAATATTAAATACAATAAAATTAATTTGAAAAAATATTGCTAAACTAAACACATCATAGAACTTACATTAAAACAGATATATAATATATTTTTGGGGCAGAGGTAACATAGAGAATAAATCAAAAATCTAACATAGTGAGTAATGCAGTAAAATAAAGGGACAGTAACTAGATAATAATCTTAAAATTTACAGGTACCAAAATTAATAAAAATTTTAATAGTTTAATAAATAGTGAGTATAGATCAAAATTAATAAGAGAGGATATAAAATTAATAATAATAACTAGCAGGATTAAATTAAAATTAATGATAATAAATAGTGGATGTAGAATAATTAATAGAATAATACAGTATTGTGTAATGATTAGATACTGCTGCTCTCCCTCTCCAACTGTCATTAGACCAACTTAGGGAGATAATGATCCCCCTATAATAATGAAACTGTTTAATTTGATCACATAATGTACAACATAAGAAAATGGACTTCAATCACCAGTAGAACTGAATGTTATGGTTATGGCAGCAACTTGAGTATGGAGGATGCAGGGTACTAAAAATATCTGAATAAGGACTGGCTGCCTTTGATTGATGATCTTGGCTATGTATAATCAACAATTTTTTTGATAGAAGATCACCTAAAGCAGGGGTGTCAAACTGGCGACCTTCGAAGTAATTTTTTGTGGCCCCTAATGCTCTTAACTAAAATGAAATTGAGAACAATATGTTATGAGATAATAGGAAGTAATTCTTGCTTCATAATGGGCTTGTTAAAAATTTATTTGTTGTGTTATTAACTTTACAAAGTTGCGAATTTTAATAATACCAGTAATATTAATTATAAATTAAACCTAACGGTTCTAATGACTTTGCAAATCCAGAGTTCGGCCTGAGCTCAGGTCTTTTACTATTTTCTAAACTAAATATTATCAAATCCAAAACAATCTAACAACAATTAGCGTTTAACCGGCAAAAACAAATAATCGGAAACTTACAACTAGAAGTATCAAATAAGTGTTAGATCTAGTACAACAACAAACGTTAGAGACTTATATGAATAAATTGAATAAATTCTCAAAACAAGTTAAATAACAAAAAAATATAAATATATTAGACTTAAAACACTTACAAAAGTGTTAATTAAAGCTTTATTTAAACTATAATAATTGAAGAAAAAGAAGAAGAAAAGGAAATAGAAAAATAATGAATTGCCGTCTTACTGTGGTTGTCGTGATTGTTGCTGGACCGCCATTTGCAATGTGACGTCATATTTTGATGACATAATGATTATCGGAAAATTAATTATATTTGAAGTTTTTGGAAAAATTAATGTTGTGTCATATTTCTAAATAATAATAATAACTTTTTGTTAAGGTAAGACATCTTTATGTGAACTTAAATTTAATACATCTAGAAGACAACGTGAATTTTATGCAAAGAAGTCCGTGCATAAAACATGGTGGACAATTGTGGTGGACTGTCCTGTCCTCTAGCGTTGTTGTCTTGTCCTGTGAGTGTTGGTACCTCGTCATGTCGTTGTCCTTGTGCGAAAATTTTGTTGGATTACTTGTGGCCGGACGTGATAGCAAGAATAAAGGAGGACTGAAGGACTTCTTTCCTGGTTTTTATGTTTTCTTGAAATTTGCTGTAACTAAAATTTGATGTGAAATTACTAATCATAATTAAAGTATATTTTCTTACTGTGCAAATGGAGTTTTTACCAACTCAGTTATCACGACTTACCGAGTAGGAACTGAACATAAATATTCAAATCTTGGTTGATCAACGCAAGTCAATGGGCTTGGGGTTAGGGGTTGAGAACCCGCAAGGGTCTAGCCTTTGCAAAGTTACACAAGTCAGTGAAGATTTCCAAGAGATACCAACTAAAAATAATACAGGTGTATATGCTGGCAGTCAGCAGTGACAACAAAGAAATAAAAGCCCCATATAAAGACATAACTGAAAAAATGAACATCAGTTCAGCACATTTCACAATCATCATGAATGACTTTGATACAAAAATTGAAAGAAGACAATAGAATAAAGAATCTATGGATTAGCTTGTTATTGATATAGAAACTAGAAACGCATATGATTAGTACAATTTGTGACTCTCACATTCTTCAACAAGAAAGAACAATGGAAATGGACTATTTTTTTGGCAAGATAATTTGATTAGTTTAGGAATATTTGGAAATGGACATAGATCAACCTCAATAGACAGATCAAGAATAAGAATAACTTCATCCTGGCCAACAACAACTGTACAGTCAAAGATGCTTCCATACTCAACCAATTCAATATCAGTAGTGATCACTGACTAGTCTTTGCCAAAGTCAAGCTGTATATTCAGCATGAAAGAAGACTACTAATATAATACAGAGGACAAAAAAATCAATATGTCAACTTTAGATCAAGAAAGAAGAATACAGCTTAAAATTGCAGAACAGATTGCAAGTGCTTGCTGAAGAGGAAAGTGACTAACAGAAGACATACAATGGAACAATAACAATCATCACAGTCAATGCAGAGGAGACCACAGAAATTAAAATTCTTTCAAGAAAATATCTGACAAAACACAAGAAGTGATTGAAAAGAGAAGAAAGATGAAGAAAGTACTATCAACCAGATAGAACATAAAGAAATGTGCAAAGTAATTCAAAAGAAAATCAGAGAAGATATATGGAGACTCAATTTAGAAATTTTTTAAATGGCCGTTGAGAAGAGCAATAATATCCAATCATCACGAAGTGATATAATGAATGGCAAACACTGATCAAAGAAAATAAATGCAATCAAAAAAGATAACCTAGAACATATCACCATTCGAGACAGTATAATAGAAAAAGCAGCAACCTCCTATGAGTTGTTCTATATAAAATAAACAATTGAAGCAAACAAGTCCAATATCATTCAAACATAGAAGATATCCTGTTAATTCTACTGCAAGAAGTAGAAAAAATAGTTAAGAAGATGAGGTGCAGAAAAGTCCCAGGAGAAGAAAACATGCATCTTAAACTCTTAACCTGTTAGCGGCAGGCCACTTTTGATCTTGTAAAAACCGTCCACCGACTGTTTTTTGAGTGAAGCCTAATTCATATCAGAAATTATAAATCGTCATATCTCGCTTATTTATCATCAAAGAAATCTGAAATTTTTACTGTTTATACAGTTTATAGGTTACTTTCTAACTATGCAATTAATTTTATTTATTTATTTATTTAAAAGAAGTTTTTGTTGCATTTTTTTATACCAAAATTGATACAACTTTTTTGTGATTTTTTTTTTTAGGCATACACTCAAATTTTTGTATCTGTCTTGTAGCTACAGTAAGACCCCGCTTAACGCTGCTCAGTTTAACGCTGTTTCAATATAATGTGGTTTTTTTATTTTTATATTTTTATTGATTCATTTTGGTGCGATTTTTCAAACTATTATTCTTACATAAATCTGAAATTGCACGAATTTTTTGCTTTGATACTTCTATGCCATCTCGCAATGAGTTTGATATCAGTGCAGTGCAGTATATACGAAAATCTGCTGCGGTCACAATTCATATTTATGATCGGTCATCAATGTTATTTCACAGTAATAAAAATAACAATTATCCCATTTTAGTTGTTTTAATCTGAATGCCTGCCAATTCGAACTATAGTTCCTTGAAGTTAGAATGCTTTTCTTTCATAAATATTTCTTCATTGTTATATTTTACTGCAATCTGATTACTACCTTTTGTTCTTAAAACTTTTTATTTTCTAATTTTAAGAATATTTTCAGGAATGATTTATGAATATAAATCAATATTAGCAATAAAAAATATGTATAATTAATGTAATATAATAGTGACCCAGGGCAATCTCTCAGGCAGTTGGCAAAAACATTGGGTGTGAGTGAGGCCACAATGCGTCGAATTGCGGAAGAGGACCTACGGTACAAGTCCTACGTCATAAAAGTACGACAGATGCTGTCTGATGCCGCTAAAACAAAGAGCGCAACTTGCTTCTGTGTTCAATGAAGAATGAAGCTGCAGGATGCATCAGATTTTTTTCTGATGAGAAAATTTTTACTGTTGATGCCAAAGTAAACCAGAGAAATGACCGTTGGCTTGCCTATGACCTTGAAGATGTCCCTGTAATAGCTAGGACGAAGTTTCTGGCCAGTATTCATGTCCTAGCTGTTGTTTTTGATGAAGGTGACGTCATGCCGCCGCACGTCTTTGGAAAGGGGGAAACCGTAACAAAAAAGATTTACTTGCATGTTCTTACAACAATAGTGAAACCTTGGATGGAAACTGTGGCTTCCGGGAGA
>AYEL01091490.1:0-35070 GCA_000484575.1 Olivierus martensii
GAGCGTTGTTGAAAGGGTCTCTAATAGGTCGAGACATCCTAATGTGGCATCTCTCCAGGCCGCTATTGAGGCAGCGTTTTCGAACTTGGACAAGCAGGCATTGCGCAGGGCATGTCATCGTTTCCGGTCGAGGATCGAGGCAGTAATTGAGGCAGAAGGGAATTACATCGAGTAATTTTAATCTAAAGGGATCCAAAATTAATGTGCAAATGATAATTTTGATAATTTTATTCTTTTTGTTAAATAAAATTTTAGTTTAATTAAATTGTTTATTTTGTCCGTATTTAGCTGGCGCACCCTGTATATTTTATCTGCCAATAAGAGACAGTGCTGAGTTTAGTAGGTGGAACAGAAATTTGCCGGGAACAAATTGGAAAGAGTTTTAAGTGGGCTTATTTTAAGGCTTAAAAATAATAATAAAAATAAATCGGGAAAAATTTTTTTAGTCGGTATTCGGTAGCAATAGATATAATCTACAAGATACAGTAATTAAATTTTGAAAAGCTTTTTAGAATAGCTGAAAATAACTTTTAAAACAACCAACTACTCATTCCAACAATGGCAGCAAACAGGTTAAATGAAGGAGGAATATACATGGAATGCAGTCAGAGAATATCTTGGAAAGCAACTTACCGAGATATTTTCTGACTGCATACAAACAGGACAGATACTGAACAGCTGAAAAAAATGCAGTCATAGTATCAATATAAAAGAAGGGAGATAAAGCAGATCTCAGAAACTACAGATCTATTAGTATACTGTTAATAATATACAAAGCATTCATATACATCCTCATAAGAAGATTGGAACAAGCATTGGATCAAACAAACTATGAAAACAAGCTGGATTTTGAAAAGGCTATTCAATGATGGATCATATACATACTATCAACCAACAGAAAGAAAAATGCAAAGAATATCACATGCATAAACTATGAGAAAGCATTTCACTCAGGGCAGGGCTAGCTACAGGGGCAATACTAAAAGCATTAAGAAATCAAGGAATAGAATACTAATTTATAGAACTGCTGTTTATCATCTATGAGGAAGCAACAGTCATAATACGATTACACAAAGATAACAGAAATTCATCAAGTATATAAAAACTTATCAAAACTGTTCACAACCTGCCTAGGAGAAATATTCTGACAAATAAATGAATGGAAACATAAAGGAATAAACATCAGTGGAGAATATCTTAATCATATGAGATTTGCAGACAATATAGTACTGTTTGCCCAAACACCAAATGAACTACAGGAAATATCAAGTGACCTGAAGATAGAAACTGAGAAAATAAGACTACAAATGAACTATGAGAAGACAAAGGTAATGTTCAACATAGAAGCAAACCTACAATCAGTGATGATAGAAGATCAGACAATTGAATGGGTGATAGAATATAAGTACTTAAGCTTTAGGCTAGTGCAACTAAATTTATATTCCCATTTCCATCATGTCACAATTTCATATAATGAACATTCCTCACCATACTCAGTTGATATCTCTTTGTAGACTGTTTATGCAGTTTTTCTTTGAAGATGAAGAACCATATTACAGCTTGATATTCAGTTTTGTCCAACATGACACCTTTTTCTGCTATCACACTTCTAATTCTGGCTAAACAGGATCTGTCAAAACAAAAAAGGCATGCATATTAGTAAGACAGTAATCTATCATTACTTACAGTTACAGATTATCAAGTCCGGGTTAAACTCCGGGCTTGATCTCGGGTTACGATTCGGTCTTCGTGAAAAATTGCCCTTATCCGTCGTATTAAAACTTATATGAAAATGAAGTTCTCATTAGTAACATTTTCACATTTATTTGAAATAATGAAGATATTTCAGGTGAACAGAATTTGTGTGACAAACAATATATAAGCTTATATACAGTAATTTAATCTAGCAATTTTTCTGCTAATAGCCATTTTATCAAGTTCTGTTTTTTATTATTCATTTCTAATGATCATTTACATCTAATATTAAACTGTTGAAATTGTTTAATATTTAAATGTTTATTATTTAAACATATATATTTTTTGAACATTTTATTTATATATATACAGGGTGAAGAAAAACTTTATCATAATATTTTGTGTGCTGATAGGGAACCTTGGAAGAAGTCAAAAATATCTAATGAACATATGGTCTAAATGGCACCGTTTTTGATTATAACCCTTTAAAGCTAGCCAATCACCATCGAGTTTAAACAAAGCAGTATGACACATCACGTTGCCAAGACAAGTCACATTGCGTCGCTTTCCTACTGACTACAGAATTAGTAAGAAGGCGAGCGACACATGATGACGCTTTGTACTCGATGGTGATTGGCTAGCTTTAAAGGGTTATAACTCAAAAATGGTGCCATTTAGACCATATGTTCATTAGATATTTTTGACTTGTTTTGAGGCCCCCTATCAGTATACAAAATATTACAACAAAGTTTTCCTTCATCCTGTGTATATATATATATGTTTAAATAATAAACATTTAAACATATATTATTAAGGCATGTGAAGAATCAAACCCACACCTTTCTTTGTATCTAATTATTTTATTTATTTATTTATTTATTTATTTATTGGGTATTTTATTTAATTAGGAGTGAAGATACTTGTATTTTTGAAAGATATTTTCATTACTGACTCAATCTTTCAAGAATGAAAGATTGAGTCAGGAATACATCTTTCAAAAATGGTAAGAAACACAATGATTTCACCTCTCATAATATATGTCACATCATCCAATCTCAGATGATCACTGCTGAAGAGATATCTTATATTTGAGTTAAAAATTCTTTTTTTGATGGAACTGTAAAACAAATATAATGTTAAATATCATAATTGTAAGATGAATGGCATAATTGTTGGTAAAATTCTGGGAATAAAAAGATAGATTTATGTAAATAAGTTTGAGTATGAACCTATCATGTAAGTTGCTTATAAGGAGAGTTCTGACTTGACTAAGTTGCAAAATCGCGAATTCTAACGAATATCAATAATAATAATTATAAAGTAAACCTAACGGTTCTAACAACTCTGCAATCCAGAGTTCGGCCTGAGCTCAAGTCTTTAACTAAATTCAAACTTAACCCTTTCGGTCCTGGCATACCATTTATGGCACAATATTTTCTATTTTTTTTTTTAAAATAGAAAATATTTTTTTTAAATATTTTCTATTTTTGCCTGAGATGCCAAATTTAAAATTATATAATTTTAGAATAAATAGAATTAAAGCAGGTCTGAAAGGGTTAAAAATAATTAACTTCAAAACAATCTAACAACAATGGTAACGTCTAACCGACGAAACAAAACTGAAAACCAGAACTTACAACTAAAAGTACCGATTAAGTGTTAGAACTAGACGAACAATGATGTTAGAAACATGCTAATAAATTGAAGAAATTCTCAAACAAATTAAACAACAAAAATATAAATTTATTAGACTCCAAAACACGTACAAAAAAGTGTTAACAAATGCTTTATTGGAACTATAATAAAGCAACAATCAGTTAACCAATAAACTTGTTTAATCCAACTCAAATATCAAAAATAAACTATTTGCTAGAAATAAACCTTAAATACTAATTAAATCTACTACCTCTACCACTGATACAAACTTCAATCGTAGACCTTTACAAGAATTCCAATGTCACTTAGCCAACCTTACATTGATACACTTCTTTGAATCATTGGCTGCATCGGCTTTTATATCAAGTGACATACAGTCCCGTGTTGCTTCATTTACATAAATACACATAACAAGTTTACATTTATTAGCTTACAGAGTCATTCATTCATGTCATTCTCTTTACAATTTAATTATATACGAACAAACATCAATACGAGATCATTCTTATATTCTCATATCGGATCAGTGGTAAAACTTATTTAGATTAGATGATGACGTCATTAGCCAGGACAGCTCTTCCGGAGGACAGTTTCCAATTCCGTAACACATGATTGCTAACTACTACGACGGAGAGTGTGGAAGTAAATCAACTCTTAAACTAAAATATAATATGTTAGATAATATTGAAAATATCGATAAATAATAAAAGAGTATAATAAAATAGGATAGGTCAGAGTTAACTTCCTCACAAAGTTTGCAGTGGTGGAATTGAAAGTGACAAGACTTAATGATATTGTTGAGTTGTCAGTCAACCAGTTAACTATTTTCTTGAAGCTTAAGTGGAGTCTTAATAGTTAAATTAATTTAAGTTTCTTTTGCTATTTGGATTATTGTTTAATAAATTTATTATTGTTTTCTTGGATTTTGATTGATAATTAAACAAATTATTTTACTAACTTCTTTATGCTTTATTATTGTTACAATAAAGTTTGGTAATACATCTTTAAATGTTTTCTGAGGAATTAATAAATTAATTATTATTATTTAATTTATTTGTTTTAATATTTATTCTATTTATAGTTAAGTATACTAATGCATTTTTGTCATTTTAATTCTAACACATGTTCATGATTTTCTTTAACCACCATGAAATTCTGGTTGTTTGTTTTAGTGTTAGAATAGCCATTGTTTCAGAAATTGTTGGTTTATCAATATTTGCAACTATATAGGCATTACAAGCATATTCACATGTATTACAAATAATAAGTTATATAAGTATATAATTTTTATTCTGTTGTATAATAGTGTTGAAGCCTTATTAAATCTACTGCTTGTAAGAATGGCTCATTTTTAGGCTCATTTATGACTGTGACTGTGTGCCTAAAAAGGCAACATGGCCCTGCTCCGCCTATTGGCACTACAGGGATCTTTCTGCGAGATGAAACTCGGCTTTACATCATTGCCCGAGCTGTCGCTGGGGAAGGAAACCCCACCTCTGCGCCACTTCAGCAAGGGGGCCACACTGATCCAGCAGGGCTGCTAAGCTGAAGATCCTTCAACCTCGGCCCCTTGCGCCCGGAGTTGCCGAAGCAACCGAAACTATAGCCGAGAAGGCAGTACAGAGTACCGCTCACACAACTGAACAAACTTCCCACTGAGTCTTTGATACAATGGTGGAAGGTCCTCTCAAAGGGAGGAACCATGAGTGTCACCCGAACAACGAATAATCGTGGACGGGGCAAGATGGTTCATTAGATCATCTAGTGACCGTGAAAGCAACTCAAACATAACCTAGGTCTTAAACAAGTATCGCTCCTAGTGGAGGGGTGCGCACTCAAAGCGCAGACCACCCCTCAAAGGTCGCAAACGACCAGGAAAGGGCGAGAATCTCCCCGGTTCGATCTCCGATGCAGCTCACTGTCCACGCCAGACTGGTGGGCCACCATGGGGACGATACCGACCGACGCCGCGCAATGGCCGGGCTCTGGCACCTTGCCGTGGCCGAATATCGCTTGGATCAACTCCCCAAGGTTTTGTGATTCCCTGGGGAAGCAAACTTCCCCCAGCCTGGAGAAATCTCCTACAGCCTGAGTTCGGCCAACTCTCGGGTGGGCACTGTTAAGGCTTCTATCCCTCCGCCATTCATCCCGTCGGCACAGTATGCCACCTTGGGATTTGGGACCCTTTTAGAGGACTCGTACCTCACGCAGGGCATACGACGGGCCAATTCTTAATCCCGACCCGCAGGGACTCGGACGGTCGAGTGGTGAACCACAGAGCGCCCATCGGCGAGGGATGGGAGCGGCCATGCTCTACAGACCATATAGGAATTTCTTCACTAGGGACAGCCCCCTGGGGGCGTGGGCGGTGGCGAACCCAGGCCAACCAGGAAGTTGCTGCAGGACCACTCTATAGAAAGTCAAATGAGGTTCGTGGCAATTTATCCGGCTAGGAATTCCCGCGGCTGTCTACTCAGGTTCCCCAATCCCTTTCAACAAGCCACTGTTCACACCAACCCCCGCTCAAGCCAGACATAGTGTGACTTCGCCTGGAGATCGCCAAACTCTAGGAGCCACTTAGTTAGTCCCTGTCACTATGAAAGTATCGGCCCGGCTTCAAAACAGATACAAGCATAGTGACAGCCAGTAAGCCCTCTCACCACGTCCAAAACAGATACAAGCATAGTGACAGTCGGTAAGCCCTCTCACCACATCAAGGAGGGCCCCACGCGAGATGGCTTGTAAGAATGTGACAGAAGCCCTAAAAATAGAGAAAAGGAGAAGATATATGTTCGTAATCAATAACAATATTTCAAAAGAACTTCCAGCAGCCTGGCACTAGTGTGTGAAAAATAATATCTATGATGTTACATTTGGTATATAAAATTACCTGACTAACTGATGATTAAGATTATTTTCTATGTATAATTTTCATTATGTGAATGCGTTTTGTAACACCTTAATAGTATACTTTTTTAAATTCAAACTCTGCTTCTAAGACGAGAAATATTAAATACAAGCACTATAAGCAGTAAAATAATTTATTCTAAACAGAAGAAACTTTTTGATCCATTATGGATCCTAATCAGCTTCTAAAAGGAACATATTTTAAATTCAAAAAAATTTATATTCATCATTCAACTTATTATGTCACATTTACAGAAAAAGTTTTAAATATTAAACAGAGTAACAAAAATTAAAAACAAAACTATTAATAAGAGATACATATTATAAATAAATGTGGACATATTAATAAAATGACAATAAACTCAACTTCAAAAGCTCATAACTTAGATAATTCCATAACTCCATGCACTAGAGAATGATATACTAGGTTGCTTGTTTATGATGTTCGCATGCATTCCCCTTTCTGGTTTAACAAATTATTCTTGTAGATATGCATGTTTGTGTTCAAAACCCATTCTTATAATTCCAGCTTGTTTCCAATTTATGTCTAGCTCATCTTGTGAAACCTCTTAGGCAGTGATATACTTAAACAGGCATTCATAATAATCAATATCTTGCTGATGTTCGTTGATCCTTTGTGAGAGATTCCTCTAATATATTCTTCACCTTGTCCTATTTTATATACTCCCAATTGTTGCTGTTTTGGATATGGCTTTTTATTGTTTCTTAGTGTAGAAAATAAAATTCTACTTTTGGATGCCAATGTAATCCCTGTTCTTTTAGCTACTTCTCTAAGGAGTTTATACTTACAAGGAGACCCCGCGAGTTGAGAAACGCGGATGTGAATGAAACTTATGTAGTTCGTAGAGAGGACACTACTGAACACACTCGTAAAATATTACGTGTAGATGGCCAGTCAATCAAAAGAAAACAACCAAAAAAATATTGTAATCTGTTATAAATTAGTATAATAAAGTAATCTATTTGCTGCGATCTGCAGCTGTGTGGTAAGATATCTGCTTCCAGTGATGGCGGCCCGGGTTCAAGTCGCACTAGTGCACAAAAATTTTTTTTTGTTTTGATTAATTAATAACATTTACTGTTTTAATTTTTTAATTAATATTAAACAAACACATTACAATAAAATATAAATTATTCTGATAAGAATAATTTATAAATAATTTAGCAGACAGTTGAGTCTGCTGAATGCAGCCAGTGACTACGTGACATGTTAGCTAGCCAATATCATTGGATTACTATGATCGTATCTTTGGTAACTGAGCAGTCTCATTGGCTCATAATGGACACGTGATTGTTGTACGTGGCTACTATAACCCATACCCCAACACCATTTTAATGGCAGATATCGAGTATTGTACTGTATATTATTTTGATAAATTATTGAACTTCAATTTCATATTAAAAGGTTTTTAAGGTTTCTTTTAAATCTTTCTCTAATTTTCTATTGATTATAGCTTACATTACTTTATTTAGCCTAATATACTTAAGTTAAACTTTCATTAGGCTTAGTGACCACGTGGTACTTATGTTAAACTTTGATTAGGCTTAATGACCACGTGTTTTTCGCAGTCATAGCTATTAAGAGATATCTAATCTATCTATATACAGTGATACCTTGGTTCACGAACACAAGACCCTGTTCGTGATCTGAATTAATTTTTCCCATTGCAATTAATGTAAATCCAAATAATACTTTTTTGTCCTAGAAAAAAATTTTTAACATGTTATGGCTTTGTGTGGAATAATACAGAAAGACATAACAGTAATATTAGAAGAAAGCTTGTTTAACACTACTTTCACCATAACAGTAATATTAGAAGAAAGCATGTTTAACACCACCTTCATTAACACACAACTTTTTTGGGAGCCATAATAAGGGATAAATTTAATTAAATAAAGACAACTTTTTTGGGAACCATAATAAGGGATAAATTTAATTAAAGAAAAAAAATTTTTTTGGGAGCCATAATAAGGGATAAATTTAATTAAATAATGAAAAAGAACTAAAATATCAACACTTGTTGGAACTTTACTGTACCCATACGAGCTGACCTAAAATATCAATACTTGTTGGAACATTACTGTACCCATATGAGCTGGCACTTGTTGAAACTTTACTGTACCATGTGAGCTGGGCGAACTGGATTGTTGCATATTTTGTTGGAACTTTACTGTACCCATATGAGCTGGGCGAACTGTCATAATAAGGGATAAATTTAATTAAATAAAGAAAAAAACTAAAATATCCGTAATAAGGGATAAATTTAATTAAATAAAGAAAAAAACTAAAATATCAATAAGGGATAAATTTAATTAAATAAAGAAAAAAACTAAAATATCAACATGGTTGGGAACTTTACTGTACCCATGTCAGCTGGGCGAACTGGATTGTTGCTGGGGGCGAGGCTGTGCGTCTAATTAAATAAAGAAAAAAACTAAAATATCAATACTTGTTGGAACTTTATGAGCTGGGCTAACTGGATTGCTTCTGGGGCGAGGCTGTGAGCAAGGTTTAAATAAAGAAAAACTAAAATATCAACACTTGTTGGAACTTTATTGTACCCATATGACAACTGGATTGCTTCTGGAGGCGAGGCTGTGCGCAAGGTTTTGTGCGCCGCGAGCGGATTGCTGCTGGGGGCGAGGCTGTGCGCAGGGTTTTGTGCGCCGCGGGATTACTGCTGAGACGAGGCTGTGCGCAGGGTTTTGTGCGCTCCATGCGCTCGTGTGTGTGTTCGTGAACCGAAGCATCGTTCATAAAGCGAAGCAAAATTGTACGCAAAGGATGTTCGTAAACCGATTTGTTTGTAAACCGAGATGTTCATGATCCGAGGTATCACTGTATATATAATATCTATACATATAAATCTAAATACCTGTGCATGTATGTTCAATTATAAGGCAAGATAAGGGGCATTAGAAAATTCAGCCTAAGATAGTCACTATTATTATCACATATAGAGAAACGAACCGTCATTGCCATAGCAATGCAACAATTTGACTTACAAATTTTATAAAAATTATCGAATTATTTTTGCTGCTACTGATTTATTATTTAATCTATTACCTTTTTTTAATCAATGATTATTTTATTTCATGATTTTATTGTAAGATTTTATTATGTAGAAGAATCTGCATTTGAGATTAATTCACATATTTTTCGATGCCTTGGTTTAAGACTATGTCATTTCAAGTGTTATTTTGATATAAAGTTTTTGTACATTGTAGTTATATAATTTTCATAATGCAATGAAAAAGAACTATTTAGTTAGATTAATTCCTGCTACTGAAAGATTTGCATTTAATTCGAGAAAGTGAAACATTAGAAGATCGAACAAATTGATAGAATTCTAAGGCTCCTTTCACACTGCCAGCGACACTGACCAAAGACTCGGTTTCTGTCGCTTCGTCAAGGTCACTTATATGTTCACACTTGTTTCTGTTAGTCGTCGTCTTCCTGAAACGGTCAGTGTTGCTAGTCGTTCTGATCTTGACCAAGATTCAAGATTTAGTCGTCATCATTCTACTTCGACCAATCAGAAAGAAGCATTTTATAAAGTAAAATGGAGGAAATTGATTTTGGTTGTATGAGAGAGACTTTTGCTGTATGATGTTTCTCGTAAAGATTAACAAGATTTATTAATAATTTAATAATTTTTTTCGTCAAAGGATTAATGTTAGCACAAATGGATCCATATTTGCTGACTATTAAAACAAACGTTTTCACATGCTTGATATAAATTATTGTAGTCGTGTTCGAACAGATGTGAACAGCTAACTAATAAGTTAAAATAAGTAGTCTTTGTTTTTGGTTGTTATCTTTAGTCTTTGATCGTTGTTGTTAGTCTTTGGTCATTGTCATTGGCAGTGTGAAAGGAGCCTAATAGAGAAAGAAAGGTAAATAACTGAACATTTGAAAAGACACATGTTTCAAATAGAAAACATATCTATACCAGAAAGATTTTCAGAATACATTGAAGAAAATCCTGAAGGTCATCTAAAAGGTTATAATTTAAGAGAAGTAAAACTTAAGTACAATGCCATGAACTGCCCGAGCAAAAGCCAGGCACGGGTCTGCTAGTAGGATATACGTCAGGAATTAGTATATTTTATGTGCAGTCCCAGACAATTTTTTTCTTCAAATGTGGCCCAAGGAAGCCAAACAATTGGTCACCCAGATATACATAAAGAAATATTGAGAGAAAAATAGTAGAGCACCAGTAAGATATAGGGAAAGAAACATGTAAAACTACTCTCCCAACAAACAGTTATGATGGAGAAATATAACAGAATGATACAAGAGTTATGTAGAACATTGATAAACTTGAAAAAATATAGAACAGTTGAAATGATGAAAATTTATTATTGATACAGAAATGCAGGGCTGCCAAGAGAAATTTTTGGGCCCATGACAAGTCTGTGGTGTGGGCCCCATTTAAACAATTGCATCATTTTGATTTAATAAAAAAAGCCATATAAAACATTAAACATTTATTTTAAAAAAGTATATAATAAATTCAAAATTTGATACATTACATACCATGTTATATATAAATTAGTTTATTTTGGCACGACTGCTTCGAGTGGCACACAGTATGCTCTGGTGGTAGCCTGCGAATTATTGGACAGGTTATGTAACACGTTAGAGCCCGACTGTCAGGCCCTTTTCGATGCTGGGCCCATGACAAAAGTTTCGGATGTCACCTCCTCTCAGCGACCCTGCAGAAAGAACTTTGAATAAGTTAGACCCAACAATTATTATTAACATGTAGAAATGCTGTGAAAAATAGAATGTACAGTGTAGTGCATGGAACAATTGAGAATCCATTCATAACATAAGAACAGAAGAGAGATTTACATAATAGAAATATAATAAGAATTATAGCTTAATGCATAATTTTAAACAAAACAATGCATCCAAAAATTTGAAAACAAAATGGCATATATAGTATGCATGAAAATTCATAACAAAACACCTATGCTATAATTTGTAATTTTAAAATGATTTTACTTTAAAAGATATTTCTGTTACATTATATATAAGCAGATGAGTGTTCATATTCATAATGTTTGCCTCACATTCACATTAATGGCAAATATTTTGATAGCTCAAATATTTATTCTCTCACAAATGCTCAAGTGCAATCCTTATTTTGGTATGATTTTCATATGTTAAAACAATGATATTTATGCTATTTGAAAGAAATCAACAAATAGATCAAAATTTATAAAAGGACTAGATGTCAAATTGGTGCTGTTTTCAAGATATGCATACTTTTCTGAGATAGATTGCAGTTTAAATATCTCATGCTACAGATTGATTAAATGTTTGATAAGTGGTTCCATTGTATTAAATATACATATAAATATATTTAATACAATGGAACCACTATATTTAATATAAATCCACTGATATTCGACTTAAACATAAAATCAGGAGCGCAGGGTACTTAAACTACAATCTTATCCTATTCTATATGAATCTTTATTACAATAGCAATGTTGAATGCAGGTTTAATTGCATGCTGCTGGAGGCAAATCTTTAACTCTTTAGTGAATAAGTCATTATTATAGCAATTTATAAAACTGCATATCTCAAAAATGGAGTGATTTGATACCTGGATTTTACATAAATTTTGATATATTGGTTGATTTCTTTCAAACAATACAAACTTAATTTTGATTTAACATTTGTAAAATTTCACCCTTGCTTTGATCAATTAGTTACAATTTCACAATCATTACATAATTCAATCATCCAGTGAAATCAATAAAACCTTCAAATAGTCACACACAATACAGTATAAGCAAATAGTTTAATGTCAGTATTCGAAAAAACATATACATTTTTTATTTAATACAGAAAAAAATTAAAACCATTAAAACAATCAAATTGTCATATAATCATTGTCTACTTTTGAAAATAAATTTAATGTAACAAAAATTAATCCCAACATTAAAATTATTAATGCTTACGCTTTTAAATTAAAAGTTATAGTTTTGAAAATGAAGTACTTTCAATTATGAAATTATTGGTATATCAAATTATTATTACTATTACGAGAATTATTATTTAAAATGTTCTAAAAATATTTTATAGCTTAACTCATGGATGATCTTTAAAATATAATTTTTAATTATCCAATCAGATATTTGAAATAAATGACGTCACGTAATATTAAGATTACGTTAGGGTTAGATAAGATATTTCTTTATTCAAAATCCAACTTCATAATTTAAAAGATAAAATTATATGTTATTTGATAAATTTTCAAGTATTCACAAATTTTATATTAAGTCATACCATTTTATAAACTTTAATTGCAGCATATCACTTTCCGTCACATTTCACTTCCTCTACAACTCGGCCTCAACAAACAGCTATTCCTATAACGCCACCTAATATTTAAAAATAAAAAGTATATCATTTTGCTATTTTTTAATCAATTATTAAAAACTATTATTAATACCTGACATTTTGAAAAATATTAGTTTTATTTATTTAAATAATTAATATAGATCATGAATAACATAATAGAAACTTTAGCAATGGTATCTCTTGAGAAATAATTACTGTACCATTTAAATTGCATTAATTTAGGACATGATAAAATACTTTTTTATAAAACAAATTTTCTGACTCCTATTTGGATACATATATAAAAATAAGTTATAAATTCTGACAAATTTCTGAAAAGTTTGATAAATAATAAAATTTTATGAAATATTGAAGTCTGTATGTGTTTTTGATTGGAATCTTGATTTTCATTTGCTGAGTGCAAAGGAATTCTCTTAACATTTGAGAAAAAGTGTCTATACGGTTGCCATCGATGTCGTTTATTAACTACAGAAATCCCTCCTATAACATGGTAGATAGGTTCCTAAAACACGCTGTGTTGCGTGAAACCGTATTATATGAGACTTGGAGTCAATACAAAAAAGAGAGTTACGTTCCAAAACCAAATAACTTTCTTTAATTCCACATAAGAAACTTAATTTCTATTAAGAATATTAATAACACAAAACATGAAGAAAAAATATACCGGGTAATTTTGAGCACCCGTACCACCCTTTTTTCTCGGAAACGCGATGAGATAGGATGTAGGGGAAAAATTTTGATAACCAAAGTATACCTGAAGAATCGAATGGGCATGATAAAAATTTCGTGGGGGCCTATCGAAAGTAGGGATACAAGGGGTCAATTTTGAAATCTCCAATGGAAACCAATACCGATTTTGGCATAATTGGATAGAATAAAATCTCCAATGGAAACCAATGCCAATTTTGACATAATTGGATAGAACAAAAAATCAAATACCTTTTGTTTTGAAAGTTTTTTAATATCACTTAAGGATTGTGAGATATCACAAAAAAATGATGCCGCCGCATGTACCGCCGATGAGGCTATTCAAACAATAAGAAGAGCAGTAATATGAAGATTCAAGGCGAATTCTGGTACTCGGTAATAGCACTCGAACCGCAGGTGTGACAAGTCTCGTCATCACAGGTCAGCATGGAGCCATACTCAAGAACAAGGATTTCTAGACTTGTTTCAGCCCTTTATGAGTCATGGATGTACACAGATGCCCTCTGTGAGATTCTTCCTTTTATTTTTGCTTGAATAGCCCCATCGGCAGTACATGCGGAGGCATTTTTTTTGGGATATCTCACAATCCGTAAATGATATTGAAAAACTTTCAAAATAAAAGTTGTTTGTTTTTCATAGTTCTATCCAATTATGCCAAAATCGGCATAGTTTCCATTGGAGATTTCATCGTTGATCCCTTGCCTCTCTACTTCCGATGGGCCCACAAAATTTTTATCATGCCCATCCAATTTCCATTGGAGATTTATAGTTGACTCCTTGTGTCCCTACTTCCGATGGGCCCACAAAATTTTTATATATGACCCCTTGTGCCCCTACTTCCTATGGGCCCACAAAATTTTTATCATGCCCGACCCCTTGTGCCCCTACTTCCGAAGGGCCCACGAAATTTTTATCATGCCGATTCGATTCTTCAGGTATACTTTGGTAATTAAAATTTTTCCTCTACTTCCTATCTCATCGCGTTTCCGAGAAAAAAGGATGGTGTGTTCAAAATCACCCGGTATATGTAAGATCCTAAAAAAATACGTAAAACAAAAGGAAAGAAAAGTATACAGCCTATATAACATTCATTTAATAATAGTCTTCCTTTCCGCTGTTCATTAAAAATGAGAACATTTTTTCTTTTTAACAATATCAACTTCACTTTCTGAACTTTATGCAGAGTTTGTATAATTTTTGCTCTCATTACAAAAGCTATAATCTATCCTGCTACCACC
Source organism: Olivierus martensii (assembly GCA_000484575.1). NCBI lineage: Eukaryota > Metazoa > Arthropoda > Arachnida > Scorpiones > Buthidae > Olivierus > Olivierus martensii. The sequence goes on from AYEL01091490.1 coordinate 14,605, forward strand.
CACTAAAAACTATCGTTCCCTAACACATACCGTAAACTGGGGTGACTTAGGCCCATTAGGGTGGCTTTGGCCCAATTTTGAAAATCGGCATTGTTTCCATTGGAGATTTCATAATTGACCTCTTGTGCCCCTACTTCCGATAAGCCCACAAAATTTTTATCATGCCCATTCGATTCTTTAGATATACTTTGGTAATCAAAATTTTTCCCCTATTTCCTATCTTATTACGTTTTTGAGAAAAAAGGGTGGTACAAGTGCTAGAAAACACTCTGTATAAGTGTTATTTATTATTGAAAATATTCAATTTTAATCATTTTTCTTCTAAATTTGTTTTTTAATTATAACAATTATAAAATAATTCTTATTGTACATTCCCAACAACATTTATATGTTCTATTGTCCATACTATATGTCATTACAGCAATCAAAATGCAAAATTTTCACCTAAAATGACTCTCTTATATAGCAAATTAGGAATCATGAACAATGGAAATTTTCTGCCTAAATAGCAGCAATTATTTTGAAAAGCTCAAAACTAAGTCATCATTGTGAAAATTTATTATAAAATGAGCCAGCATATTGAATTGGATCAAGTGTTAGAACAAATTAGGGAACTAAAAATTTAAAAAAAGCAATAATTATTTTTAAATCATAAAAAGTTGAGATAAAAGCTAATAAATGTAATTATAGAAACTTATAATTGAATATGACAAAATAAAGTATAAATCTGTAATCCATAATTATTAAAAAATGACATTATTTTCTATTAGGCTGAATTATTATAACTTAAATGATTAAGATTTAATATTCTAAATAGTAGTGGCCAAGTCTTTCAAATGAAAATATTTATTATTCTAATGTATTAATGCATAACTAATTTTATCAAAATTCATGCATAGAATAAATATATTATTAAAAAATTTTTATATCACAAATATTAAATACATAATTAGTTTGTATTTCTGATGTATTGATATTTCATTTCATATTATCTTTTCTAAGACATCTTTCTGTAGGTTTTATTAAATAAGGATTCTATTCTACACAAGAGTTTTCTATAACTAAATCCATTTTCTTTTTTTACATTTGATTTTCTTCATAAAAAAAGAATCCTATATGAACTAAAGTTCTTTCCTATGAAATACTTTGGATTTTATAGAATAAGTTTCAATTGAAGATATAACTTGCTAGATCAGAGCCTTTTGAATATTGAAGAACATTACAAATAAAAAAAAAAAAAAAAAAAAAAAAAAAAAAAAAAAAAAAAAAAAAAAAAAAAAAAAAAAAAAAAAAAGCTATTTCTAGCACACCAACAATAATTATGTTCAAAATTATTGAAGAAACTCCAAGAACTTAATGGCATGTTTGGTCTTTAATTTTACTTAGATATTTATAATTTCTTATATATTTTATATGAAAAAATTTTATTTACTTTTATTTTTATTAAATATTTTTTATATTCTCAAATTAATCATAACTTCAATAGAGGTATTTTAGAACTATAAAATATTAAGAAGATTTTGTGATCATTTTGTGGAGTATGTTTCAGGGAAACAATTTTTATCAATTTATTATATGATACATTATTTTGCTATTTTCACTATGAATAAAAATACAAATGATATGATTGTCAATCAGTGCTTTATTGTTTAGGCAGTTTCTTGTTAAAGTGATGTTGGGTAAAATAAACAGATAACTAGATAACAATAATAAAATATGTTTGAGGAGATTTTATCAGACCTTTAATACAGAAAAGTCTTTCTATATTTGTAATTTTCTACTATTAAATGTTTGATAATTTTAAAGTGATCTTGGGTTATTTTTGAATATATTAGAGAATCTCTTAAATGTGAATAAAGCTCAAGAATATCTGCTAATTCAAAATATAACAAGCAAGAACAAATTAACAACTGTGCATGCTTTAAATTTTATAATCAAACAGTTGAGAATTTATGTACATTTGAGTTTACTACAATAGTTCAAGAAATACACAAAAGAATTTAAAACAATTTCATATAGTAATAGTTTATTTTCAATGAAAAATAACAAGTACAGTGTCAACTAATTGCTATATTTGAATTCTGTAGAAGTTGTAAATGGAATGCATCACTATATCTGCACAAATATTAAGTTTCAGCCATTCTGGCTATCACATTCAGCACCACTAAGGTAGCAGTAATAGGCACGTGACTTTAGCATATTATGCTACCTAATTAATAATCATTAAATTAAATTTATTATGTAAAAAATATTCTAAAAGAATCTGTCTATTCTAATCAACAAAATAATTAGAATGTATTCCAAGTTGCATTTTGATATATTTTTCAGAAACTAATCAGTGCTTGATGTCCAGTGCTTTTGAAAATAAGTTAAAAGTTAAATGTCTTGAAAACTAATGGAAGATTTGATTTATAAATAACAATGGGATTATTATTTTTCACAAACAAAGCTGCTGATATGATATGTAAAATAAAAAGCAGCTGCAAAAATTTTTGTAATATTTATATACTGTATATTTAAAAAAATTCATTGGACATTATGAAACATTGTTTCTGTCATTTGGTAATTTATTATTCTATAATATTAACAATGATAATATTGGCAAAATATATATACATACTAAAAAGACTAAACAACATTATTAACAAACAAAATAATATTCTTTCAACCATTTACACTAGAACTGTTAAAATCTTGTCACTGAATGGCTTTAAGCATTATTTTACATGCTTGTGTATACAGAAACAATGTTTTCCTCCACATTACAAATACAGAAAATATATATAGTCAAAAATTCTATTTGTGTAAAAAGTTTTGATTAAGAGATTGACAATGTTGAGATGACTAGAAAATATGATATTGCTAACATACATACATTGCTTAAAATATCAAAAACATTTTCAGATTTTGTTTTCAAGCCATCTCTTTGTATATACAGTTTTCAGTACATAAAATAAGTGCTCATAATGTATTTTAAAAAGCTAGTACAAAATTTGACTACATATAAAATCATATGATAGATTTACATTTAAGGCACTCTACAACTGTTGCTATATAAGATTATGATTAATTCTCTTTCTCAGATCAATCTTGCACTTATCATGACTTATTTCGATCATTACTTTTGCATTTGTGGGTTAAATTCCACTTCAAATACTGCTACTGTACATCAAGCACTTATCAACAATACTAAACTACATTTATGCAAAACTCTGGAATACATACATATTCCATTCCCATCTAAGTAAAAGCACCAATTTCATGCGAGATGGGAAAACTCTTCTTAATGATAAAAATTTTTAAAACTTTAAAAATGATCAAGAAAGTTATTTATCACAGATAACACAAATAGAGTAGAAATATACAATTTTGTCTGAATGCTAATATTTTAAAATATTGGCTAGGCCCATACCACCTAAAATAAATGAAAAAACAGAAAATAACAACAACAAATAATGGCTAGGAGAGAACATTGAGCATGTTTATGTACAATATCAAAGAATATAGGTGAATATAATCTGTAGATATATTGACTTATTTACACTAAGGAAATGGATAAAGTTAGTTCCTGGCAGGACGAAAAATAAGTGCTCATGCGAGCTGAGCAGTACGTAAACTTTTGAAAGTCCATTGTGATATGTTCCAATGTACCAAGCTTATTAATATTAAGCAACAATAATATTTGTGCTATACAGACATGAGATATAATACAATACAGAATGATCAATTGAGCAGAATGTTTGGCTAATTTATTTTGTATCTGGGAGAAAGTTTATTGCAAGATAAATGTAAAGCTAGATTAACAAATAAAAGTGTATGAATTTAGATATGTGTATATTTCTGTGAAAAATTATTCTTGTTATTTACAATGACAATCATCTTTAGTAATTAACGGTTCTATCATTCTAAGGCCACAAGAAAACAAAACAGGAACATTACAATAAATCCATGCTTGAATGGCACATTTCTATGACAACTAGGTGACTGATTTTTAGGTGTGATTGATGTCAGCATGGACAATTATTATTTACAATGTTAAAGTTTTGAAAAATACACAGACTTTGATTATTTGAATATAATAAGAAATCTGGTACAGCACCAAAAACAAAGTCTTGAGAAATAACTGATTTTTAAATGAAAATGCAATTTTATGACATGATTATAACAACATACTCTGTCTTCTGAGAACAGATCCTAAAAATAAATGAATCAATATTAGTTTTTTCTTAATATGTATAAGTGAATCTTGATTTAATGATTAGTGAGATAAAAATTAATAAATAACACTTCATTATATTGATATAATAAATCATCCAAGAATAAAGCTAAGAATAAAACAGAAAATAATATCTCTCATTTCATAGTAGCATTTTCAATTTTGTACACTATCATCATAAATATTCTCTGAAAACTGCTGTTAATGACGATTTTATGACTCTATAATTCTGATTTCAACATTTTATGATAGATTTAGTGGAATCGCAATACAATATGTGAATTTCCTTCAAACCAGAAAAAATTAGTAATATTTTGCATAAATATAACTAAATTAATATATATTATAAAAAAGATACATAGAGAAAAAAGCTGGAAGGAGGAGATTATTTTTAATTTTTTTTTATTAAATATATTTTATAACGCAAAAAAAATTTATGAATAAAACATTTTTTCTTCTCTTTCACATTCCTCTATTGAAGAATAAAAACTTATATTTTTCCAAGTAACTGAACGTTCGCAACACATACTCAATGGTCGATAATTAACTCAATTTCAAATCGAAATCGAAAATAGATTGAGTATCGCTCCTCTCGTGGCCAACTAGCAGAATTGCATTTATGACTAATTTTATCCAAGTATTTCCGCATTTTGTGTATGTATTGTGTGTCCCTAGGATGGATTTACAAAAATTAATGAAAATGTTTTGTATTGTAGGAGAGTAAACGTAATTTTCTAAATGTGATAAGCAGTAGAAGTACTGTGTTATATGAGGGTTTTTGCAATTTTCAAATAGTGTAAGAGCGAAACCATATTGTAGGAAACCGTGTTATAGGAAGAATACCTGTATATAGAATTGATAGGTCATACATTGAGTAATTTTATATTTGCCGATTATCATAAAATTAGACTACACTGGCCTTTGAAATAGCATATCAAAACATAAATACAACATCAATTCTTCCGTAAGTTTGAGCATTCTATAGCAAGGCTTTTTTCACCTCACCACTTGTTAGTTAGTTAATTTTGTTAAGTCGCCATATCTCGCGAGTGATATTCTGTATCTTGTTTTTTAAAGCTACTTTTCAATCATTGTTTGATTATTAAATGAGGAATATTTCAGGTTTTGCTACTGGCTACACACTCATAGAGAGGTTTTGCTACTGACTACACACTCATAGAGACCGTATTATAGAGAATGGGAATCAACAAACGGATCTCAGATCTCTTAAATAAAATTTTCAAAGACTGTATTCCAGATGGATTCCGGGCCCTCAGTTTGGAATGCTGATAAAATGTACCAGATTTTTAAACTGTTTCCATGTAAGCAATCCAGACAACTGATACAGTGGTGCCTCGCAATTTGACATTTGAGTTTTGCGGTTGGCACATGCGCGTGCATGGAATTGAATGATGTCATTCGCTGTTTGTCAGTTCTTTTTAAGCTACTTTGGTGTTTGCCCGTGTTGTTTGTATTATTTTTCAATTCTACATATTTCAGAAAGTGAAAAATTTGTAATTATTATTATTTTTTGAGTGAAATATAAGGATGGGTTCAAAGAGAACTGATCAGAGGAATAATTCCGAAAAGAAAAACACTTGATTGAACAAAGAGACGGAAGAAAAAAATTGCAGATAAAGTGCAGAAAGGTAGAACAATTAAAATAAAACTCGAGTATGGCGTTCATAAGACAACTGTGGCAACGTTTTGCAACACAAAGAGAAAATTATGGGTGCTAGGATGACTGCTGGAAGACTTCATTCCAACATCCAAAGGCTAATAAATTGTTTGTTGTGTATAAAATAGTGTATTTTGTAATTTAGAGTGTTATACAATAGTAAATTATAATAAAGTAAATAATATAATGTTTTTCTCTCACCTCACCCGTTAGGGAAGTGGGATGAGCACCGATAACGAATTAATCTATTTTACATAGTCTTATATGGGAAATATTGTCCCGCAATTCGACAGTTTCTCAATTCGACATTACTTCGGTGACGGATTAGTGTCGAATTGCGAGGCACCACTGTACTAAACGTTAAAGGGAAGGGTCAGTGCTGGATTTATATTTTTTTAGGCCTTAAGCTAACAAAAAATTGAGACCCCTTCCCTAATTTTTTTAATTGTATAAAAAAGTACACTTGTTTATTTACACAAGTTATTAATACATAGCAAAGTCTTTATTAAATTATTTAACTTTGAGACATGTACAATATAAATTAAACAAAATATAATAGAAAATAAAAACAAACAAATATGTTCAACATAAACAATGTATTCGTTGAAAATGAAGTGAATCTAAAAACGCCCAATAGCGATTAAAATCATAGATTCTACTATTAGTAAGTGGTCAAAATTTCCTTATCGCTTTCAAACGATTAAAAAAGTAAATAAGATATGAAAACCGGCAACCATCTTGGCCAGCTTCGATGGCCAAAGATGAATTTCAATCGATTTTTTTACAGGGTAGCATAAAAAATTTTTCTCTATTCAATTTTTTCTTAAAATTTAGAGATCCCCTGAAAGCCGGGGCTCCAAGCTTTAGCTTATTTAGCTTAATGGTAAATCCGGCACTGGAAAGGATAAAGACTTGATAAGGCTTGAATGATGCCTCACTCCATTCTGGAAGAATACTATGGTTCGTATAAAGGCAGGCAACAACCCACAGAAATTGCCCGCTCATGACCGTATGATGTCATCGGTCGAAGACGGAGATGAGTTTCTCGAAAGACACTGGTCGCTTATTCACATGTATGATGATTTTTGTAACACGGCGGTTGTTTTTGAAAGTCAAACAAACGAATAGTTATATCTGCAATAAATTCGTTTGTCGATAATGATAGTCTGAATACTTACAATTAACAAATTTAATGTTGGATATTTTAAAGGAAAGAAATACACTCAAACCTGTTTTTATGCGGTCCTTTTTTGTACAGTTTTTTTGTGCGGCGTATAAAAAAATTCCATCAAATGCATATTATGATTAAAATTAATAAAAAATGTGATTTAAAAAAGAAAACAACAGAAGGCTGTCAAAATAACTTGCAAATTAAAGATTCTTTTTAATGCAACACATGCAACACATGGCCTACCCGATATTACTGTACTTATACATATTGCGCCGTCTAGTAACAGTAGTTGATAACCGTCCTGTGATTAACGTACCTGTACATACCTTTTGACCGAAAAATATTCCGGTGTGTAAATTCAATTTTTCCTTGTTTAGAAATTCTAGCTACATAGTGAGGTTTTGAATTACATATTTTCTATGTGGGATTTTTTTATGCGGTCCCTATTTACCGCATAAAAAATTTTTTTAATGTGTTGCAAACTTTTTTTTTAGCTGCTTACGAAGTTTCAGGATATTTTTTATGCGATTTCTTTTATGCGGTCCCTATCCCCCGCACAAAAACAGGTTTGAGTGTTTTAAAAGCAAAAATTTATTACCATCTGAGAAAACTGTTTTAAGAAAAATCACTCGCGATAAAATATATTCAATGCTTGTTATCAACCTATTAAAATAAACTGCCGTTTTATAATTTCTGTAATCAGCGATTACAGGAATTATAAAACGGCAGTTTAATACATCTACGTAGCTTAAACTATAAAATGGGCATTCAGAACTTTGATAAACAGTTTTTTTCGCCATCTTGGAATAAAGCAACCTGGTCACGCGTTGCAGTAGTAAGCCATCCCCTCGGCTGGGTCGTTTCTATCGCCACCGGGATTAATAACCACCGCTCGTGACCACTGTAAATCGAATGGCATCGGTCGTTTTAAAGAACGGTTATGGTCATCACCGGTGTGACTCGGAGTTGTTGCAGAGTAGAGACTTAAAGAGTAGTAGCACTCTCCAAGCCGCCTTTGATGTTGTGGTTTCTCAGAGTAGGCGGAGTTTAGCACCAGTTCTCCGCAATCGCCATTTTGTCATGGGGTCAGAGCCACTCTGGCTACTGTTATTAGAGCATTAGCATTTAATGTAGGAAATTTTTGGATCGATTGAAACGGTTTCCGCGTAATTTTTATGGAAGAAAAAGTTTTATAAGCGTATAAAAAATTTCTTACAGGCAGAATCGACGTTAAATTCAATAGGATCATAGCCTTACATTTTCAAAAATTGCTATAATTGAAGGGGCAAAACAATTGTAATAAAAAATGACAGAATCTTTTCTTTCTGTCAATCTTTCAATTACAACTCACAATTCTTTCTAATCATTAATTGTACTGTTTGCTCATAAAACACAGATATACATTATTTATATAAAATAAGAATGAAAACAGCAAAACTAGAAGTTTATCGAAGGTTTAAATGAAACTGCATTTTTAATATATTCAAACTTTCTCATTAAATATTTCCAAATATTTAAATAGTATTTATTGCCACAAAAGGAATAAAAATAATTTAAATACCATATTAAATGCAAAAAAAATGTATCACCATTCCAGTTGTAATATACAGGGTGATTCAAAAAGATGGTGCCAAAATTTACAGACCTGTAGAGGATAAAATTCAGAATAAAAAAGTCTAGTCGCTTTTTTCGATTCGAGGTTCCGTTTAGTCAGGGTAGGTCTATTTACTGAAACAAAAGTTTATACAGGGTACAGGGTTTATAACAGCGATACAAGATCAGGTAATAAACACGAAAAACTACAGAAAATACATACTAAAGGACAGCACAATTTAGTTTTAAATTTAAAATATTATAAGAATGCAGAGAGCATGCTTTATATCTTGGTTGTAGATATTAACATAGACAAATGCCCCCCTTTACTCTCTTGCATCCAGGTCCCCAAGTATTGCACAGCCCTGTAATTAACTTTATATTAAAATAAAATTTGCTTCATCTTTCCATCAAAGATCCAGGATTAAATCGAGCTTATATAGCACACAAGTGATAGTACAAGTAATCATGATCTGCTACTGCATTTTTCAAAAACTATTTCAATTATATAAAGCTATTTAACTCCATAAAACAAGGATTCCAGGTGTGTACAATCTTTAATATAACATATTTTCTATTCATATGCATATTTGAATTATGACAATGATTTGTTATATTAGTTGAATTTAGTATTTTTCAATAAAATTCTTTAAGTGTGATTATTTTGTGTATATTAGTTTTAGTAAAATAATTATCATAATAAAATCTGTAATTAATTTTTTACCAATTCATATTTTTTAAACTAGTACTTAAATGAGCAGAAATAGATTGTTTTCACAAAAAACAAAAATGTATTTTATTCAAGTATAATGTTTCTGGTACTTCCATACCTCTTCAGTATACCAAGAACTATTAATCAACATTTTTGTTTTTTTGTGAAAACAGTCTACTGCTGCTCATTTAAGTGCTAATTTAAAAAAATATGAATTTTAAAAAAGTTGAAAAGAGCAAAACCAAAGGTTACAAAGTGGAAATTTGTTTTTAACAGATAGAATTAAAAAGGTATGATTTATTTTAATTGTAACTTCTAGAAAATTTATCAGAACAGTAGGTTGTGAGAATTATAAATTTAAGGCTAATATTTGAAAAATATTTAATAATTTTTAAATAACAAATTAAGTCATAACAGTTAGCATAGTTCTTGCTGCATTAGCTTAACTTGAAATCACTTGATAATTATAATCTGTATACTGAGTTTTCCTCCAGAAAAATTGTCACCTGATGTCATAATCTTTAAACCAATAATGAAGACAGATTTATCATTTAGTTCTTCCTATTTTAACAATATTTACTAGCAATTAACAGAAAGTTCAAATAAAATAGAATAGATGCTCAGCTAGTATTAGTAGTCAGTCAGTATCAATAAAAATGACAACATTTTAATAAATTTATGTTATTTTTGAAATAATTATATGACATACCTTCATTAATTTTTATTGATCAAAATCTGCATAATACTAAGTTTTTTATCGATTTCTTTTTAAAATATGGACCAATTTTCTTCATTCATAGTTCTTTTTTTATTCAATGGACTTGCTACTATCCAAAAATGTCAATAATTTTGTTGGATAGCTAAGTTTTCATTAAAAAATTGTTTTTTTTTTTTCTTTCATCTGTGTGATTTACCAAACAAAAAGTTATAAAAAAAATAAAAAACAAAAAAATTGTTCACAGAATCAGAATGAAAAACAATAAATTGTAAATTTTCACCTTTTTTCAAATGAAAATTAAGCAAGATACCATAGTTTAAATTTTTTTGCATATAAATTAGGCTTAATTACCATTAACTGCCAGAAAGCAGCTGTAGATGGAAATTGAATAATGTAGTCTTCAAAGAGTTAAATCAAAGCATATTAAATACAAACAAATTAAATATTAAAGATAATGTGAACTCATAGATTTCAAATGTAATTTTAAAATACTATTTAAAGAAAAAAAAATTATAAATACACATCCCATTCCAATAATTGGAATGAATAATTGATTAGAATTATTCTAATCAATTCCTTTGAAATCATACAATGAGGACACATTCAGGTCTCCACAATTTTTACATAAACATGAATATCAACATAGATATCAGAACACTAAATAATTCATTAAGAGAGTACTATTTATTATACAAAAATGAAAAAGGTATCATGTAAAGAACTTAAAGAATAAACAAATCAACATCACAAGAATATTTCTTTACAACCAAAAATAATACATCAAATATATCCTATTTGATTTTACAATCCTATATAAATCAAGAAAACAACAATAAGAATATCAACGATAATGTACAGAAATTCTTGCATTCGTGGATTCAAAAAATGCTTCATGGAAGGTAATTCAAAGATTAAGAATAACTAGAAACTAACAGAAATCAAAAATTGGCTTATCCATGATGGTTTAATTTCTAAGATAGAAGAATTCGTGACTATAATACAAAATCATATTATCCATCCAAAATATTACAAAAACAATTTAAAAACACTTCAACTATTATCACATGATTAAAGGAAAATGCAACATTGTCCAAGCAAAGTACTCAATCAAAAATAAACTACAGCATAAATATATTCATTCATCAAGAATTATGTAAAAAATTTAAATTGCAATCATAAACAGTTTCATACTGCAAATTTTTGTACAATTATAGAAAACAAAATACACACAAACTATATTGGAAAATAATAATATTCACAAAAAGCAAATCATAAACAGATCAGACATTATATAACCAACAAAGAAAAAATAATATATTTTATTGACATTACTAGTCTCAACACAAATTATATTCTAAGTGACACACAGTAGTTTTTCTAAAATGTATAAAGTTATGCATAGAAATAAAAGATAATAGGCGCATTCGGCAATTCAGATCAATCTGACCAGATATCTGAATAGATCACGTGACATCTGAATTTCGTCTGACTCATCTGACTTGATATTTACCCAACGCATTTGTCTGTTTCTCTACTGACCAACATGGCGGATACAAGTTATTACACATATTACAATGCTTTACATGCATAGTAATATCGAATTAAAAAAATTTTTACGCTGGACTAGTGGCTAATCATCCTCAATATAAATACCATTTATTGAAATAATTATCAATAAAACAAATATAAATTAATTATGACATTAATAAATAATAAAGAATTTCTTTATCAACTAATAATAATAGCAAAGCAACTTTAGGACGAAGCAACGTAAGCATACTTTTCAGCCGATAAACACACACATGAATTCTCGTATCAATAATTTCTACTTATGTAACGAGATATCTTTCCTTCAGTTATACATTTTTGCTCCTCTGGGTGTTAGATAGAGTTGAAAAACTTCATCACTCTCATTCATTTTAATTTCGCATAATATCTCATGGGTGCAGCCATCTTGCTCAGACAAAAGTCAGGAATGATAAAGCAACCTGAGTTTGCTCTGAAAATCTGAGTCAGAATTCTGAATTACCGAACATGGCGCTACAGTCACACTAAAATCAGATCTGACTTACCGAACGCTTATCTGTCAGACTAATCAGAAGTCTGACAGAATTCTGAATTGCCGATATGCGCCTAATGAAATATAAATGTACTTAATAGCATAGCATATCAACTATCCTATTTATTACTGGTATTATTTCTATAACATTTCACCAGTCTACAAATGCTTGATTTACAAAGGAATACTTATATAGACCTACAAAAAGTGTGATATTAAATATCTGTAACATAATCAAAAAAATTTTCAATTCAGAAAACACAACCTCATGGTTTACAATAAGTTTTCTTTATCAGTAATTAAAGTTACAGGGTTCAATAACTCACAGCCTGTACAATAACTTTTTTCAATAAATTATTATTATTATTATTATCATCATCATCATCATCATCATCATCATCATCAATGTGGGCACGGAATATTTCCAGGTCAAAGTGCTATGTCGGACACGAGTCAAGACATAGCTACTTGTGATGTTTAATTGTGAGTTAACTGTCTGTGTCAGTGTTGAGAAACTTTCTTACTATGTTGCATGTATTGAGTAGAGATGCTTTTTGTAGTGTTATGTATGTCTTTGGATGTAGATCTAGTGTTTTGAGGCTTTTGTGTAATGTATGAGGGATTACTCCTGTGGAGGAGAGAATGATGGGTACTATAACTACCTTTTGCATTCCCCAGAGACGCTTAATTTCTTGAGAGAGTTCTGTGTATTTGCTAATTTTCTGGGTGAATGCATCCTGGATGTTGTGTGTGTCAGGTATTGAGATGTCTATAATATAGGTAACTTTGTTTTGCTTGTCTATGAGAGTGATGTCTGGTCTGTTGTGGTGTATGGTTTTGTCTGTTAGGATTGTTCTGTCGTAATACATCTTGTGTGTTGAGTTTTCTAGGATTGTGTCTGGTATGTAATTGTAGTATGGTGTGAGTGTGTTCATTAATTTGTGTTTGGTTGCAAGCTTTTGGTGTATTATGTTTGCTACTTGGTTGTGTCTGTGCAGGTAATCTGTTTGTGCAAGTAGCTTGCAACCAGATGTAATGTGTTGAATCGTTTCGGGTGCTATGTGGCATTTCCTACATGTGTCATTTGTTAATGTGCTGTCTTTCAGTATGTATTTTCTGTAGTTTTTCGTGTTTATTACCTGGTCTTGTATAGCTATTATAAACCCTTCTGTTTCAGTAAATAGATCCCCCCTGACTAACCAGCTGTTTGACGCTTTGGCGTCAATGAAGTGTTTCTGTAAGTCATGTGGATGTCTGCCATGGAGTTCCTTTTTACACCAGGATGTTTTCTTTTCATGTATGTGTGCAGTGTTGTCTATTTGGCATGGAGTGTTGTTCTGAAGATTTAGTGGTGTCATGTTTCTATCTGCCAAGACAATAGCTTTGTGTAGTTGTGATGTATGTTGTTTTTTATGGAAGAACTCTCTCAGATTATAGATCTGTCTGTCGTGTAAATGTGGGATGTCAATAAGGCCACGTCCTCCTTCCTTGCGTGGGAGAGTAGTTCGTTCTATGGCAGATTTCGGGTGATGGTACTGGTATTTTGTAAGTGTTGTTCGTGTTTTTCTTTGGAGTGATTCAAGTTCTGTCCGTGTCCACTGTATCACTCCAAAGGAGTAAGTTAGTATAGGTATGGCAAATGTGTTGATGGCTTTCACTGTGTTTTTTCCATTCAGATGTGTTTTGAGAATGTTATTTAATCTGTTGGTGTATAGTTTTGATAAAGTTTGTTTAGTTTTCTTCTGTTCTGTGAGTCTGGCTTGCTGGAATCCCAAATACTTGTACACTTCACCCTCTTCCATGGATTCGATAGTGTCTCCATTTTCAAGAGTGAAGTCTCCTTTCTTTAGGACTCCCTTTTCTATGTGGATTGTTTTGCATTTGTCTAGACCAAACTCCATGCAGATGTCTTTTGAAAATGTGTGTGTGATTTGTAATAGCTGTTGTAATTGTGTTTGTGTTGAGGCATACAGTTTAATGTCATCCATGTAAAAGAGATGTGAGTGTATGTAATGTGTTGTTCGATTTTGTCTAATGTCGTAGCCACAGTTTGATGTGTTCAGTTTGTTGGAGAGTGGATTTAGGGCGAGGCAGAACCAAAGTGGGCTGAGGGAATCGCCCTGGAAAATACCACGTCTAATGTGTATGGGTTCTGTGGCTACGTGATTGTTATTTATGGTGATGTGCAGTGTTGTTCTCCAGTGTTGCATTATGTTTTGTAGGAATGTGATATATTTGGTATTGATTTTGTATATTTGTAGTGTCTGTATGAGCCATGAATGTGGTATGCTGTCAAATGCCTTTTTGTAATCTATGTAAGCTGCATGTAAGTGTCTGCGTTGTCTGTGTACCTGTTTTAGTATAGTTGTATCGATGATCAGCTGCTCTTTGCACCCCATGTGACTTCTACGGCAGCCTTTCTGTTGTTCTGTGAGAATATTGTTTTCTTCGACGTGTGCGTATATTTTGTTGGTGATACATGAGGTTAAAATTTTGTATAGTGTTGGTAAACAAGTGATTGGTCTGTATTGTGATGGGTTTCCGGTGTTTGTGCTCTTGGGTTTCATGAAAGTTATGCCGTGTGTAAGAAAGGAAGGTGTGTCTTTTGGTTCGTGTATGAGATTTGTGAGATGTTTGGCCAGTAAGTCATGAAAACAGGTAAAATGTTTGTACCAGAAATTCTGGATGCCATCTACACCAGGAGCTTTCCAGTTGTGAGTGTATCTAATTGTGTTTGTGAGTTCTTCAGTAGTAATGGTGGTATAGGGCATTTCTGGCACGTCTAATGTGCGTGTCTCCTCTTCTGTGATCCAGCTGGCTCTCTGGTTGTGTGTAACTGGCACTGCCAACAGGGCAGACCAGAAGCTAGTGAGTGATTGTTGTGTAGGTATTTCAGAGTTTTGTGTTTGTTTAGGGTCTTTAGTGTTTATGTTTCTGTAGAATGTCTTTTCATTGTTTGTGAATAGTGTGTTATCTAGTTTACGTGCTAAGCTGGTTTTGTATCGTTTGAGGCGTTGTGATTTTGCAGCAAGTTTCTGTTTTAGTGTGTCCATGTATTCTTTAATGTGTGTGTTGTGGTTTTCATGGCGTGTGTGTGTTTTAAGTTTTCTGAAAATCTTTCTAATAGATTTCATGAGTTTAGGGGATGTGTTGTTTTTTGTGTATTGGGTGAGCCTACCAAGTTCTGTTCTGATTTCATTTATTTGTTTTTCGAGTCGTTTTTGCCAGGCAGGTTTTAAGTGATGTTTTGTGTTTGTGTCTATCTTATTTGGTAGTGTTTTATGACCTAGGTGTGTAGTGACAGTGACAGCAGCAGCATAAATAAGTGTGTGTAATTCCATGAGTGTTGTTTCAGCATTAATAAGTTTAGGTAGAATGTGTGTGTTCATACAATGTAGTGTATTGTTCAACTGTTGAGAGTTGTGAAGTTTAGGAATGCGTGGACGTTGCATGGGATCTGTACCTATGAATTTGGTTAATGTTTCCTGGAGTGTGTCAGTGAGTTTATTTATTAGGTCAGTGTCAGTGTTGTTGATGGGCTGTGTATTGTCATTGATGTATGTTATTTCCGGTGTCTGTTCCACATCGTGTTCTATTTGTGTGTGTGAATCAGTTTCGTGTTGTGATATTTGTTGTGCTACCTGAGTTTTAATGCTTTGTAATGTACTGTGTGGTATGAGGTTTCTGTGGATGATGGTTCTTCTTTGATCTGCTATGCATTGTTCAGTAACTGTGATGTTTGGGTATCTGCTTGTGAATTTGTCATAGAGTTCCCTTCTGTATCCTGTAATGTTAGTTTCTAATTTTGTAATTGTGTAGTATGTACGCATGATGAATTCATTCATGTCAATTGTCCATTTCATGCGTTGGCGTGGTTTTCCAGCCTTGGTGGTCTCTGGTTGAGTTTCCAGGGAAACACTTTGGCTGGTTGGGCTCTGATGTGGTGACCCGTTCCCTACTATGGGTATTTGTATTGCAGTAGCCTGACTTGGGTTGGTGCTGCTTTCGCCACCAGTGGCCAAGGGAGACTGTAGTAAACTTTCCGAATGTGAGCCTCTGCCTAACTCACAGATGCGGACCTTGTTAACCCGGGCGACGTCCGAGCCGGTGTGCTTTCGTTTTCTACTTTGTTTCATTACAAATTGGAAAAACACCACCAAGGTGGGGATACCTGCTAGCATTTAGTTGAGCATAGTGGAATAGCCTTCTAGCCCAGGGTGACCCTACTAGAAAAGGATTTCTGACTTGCATCGCCTATTCCGCCCACGTACACCCCTCCGCCACTTTGAGGCAGCTTAGCAGGATTCAGGAGGGGTTATTATTATTATTATTATTATTATTATTATTATTACCTGAGGCTGGAATTGCTTTTAAAGATCTACTTCCTGGATCTTTTCTTAACTGTATTCCCGGGATGGTAAATATGGATGCAGCTAAAAGTTTCATTCATGTAAATAATGTGAATATAGTTTTCAAAAAATAATTAAATAATATATTCATATATATTATACTTACTGTCTGGAAGTTTATGAATATTTGGACCTAAACTAGCAAAATAAGTGTGTGTCATAGCTTCTGATGCACCAATTCGTTGCCTAGGATCATACTAACAAATAACAACAACACAATTTAAAAAATGTGGATATTATAAATTTGAAAAGAATCATATGAATATCAAATTACCTTTAATAATCTTGTTAATAAACTGAGTCCATCTGTATCAAATCTTGGAACTCTATTTAGGAGAGACTCGGGTTGATATTTTGGAAATTTATAATTCTGAAAATCTTCATTGTTATTAATACCAGGCCATGTTTCATCATTTGGAGTTCCAAGAGTACGAAAAATTAAATGTAATTCATCTTCAATTGTTGAACCAGGAAACAATGGTCTTCCACTAGCCATCTCAAAAAATATACACCCTACTCCCCTATTTAAAATAATTTAAATTTTTTCAGTACCTTTCAGTATATATTCTATTATTTTTTGTTTTTCTATTATATATCAATACTTATTATAAATATAAATTCAAAATTAAAGTGATTATATTATAATAGAAAATTATTACACATGCATAGAATATCATGCAGGGCCACAGAGAGAAATTTTCGGACCCGTGACAAGTGTGTGGTCTGGGCCCCACTTAAAAAAATGCATCACTTTGGTTTAATAAAAAAAAAAACCATATAAAACATTAAGCATTTATTTAAAAAAGGCAAACATATACATTACATACTATGTTATATATAAAAAAGTTTATTTTGGTACAACTGCTTTAGGTTCTCTGTCGACATCCTGCGAACTATCGGACACGTTATGTGACACTTCAGGCCTGACAGTCAGGCCCTTTGTGATGTCGGGCCCATGACAAAAGTCACGGATGTCACCTCTTCTCGGCGGCCCTGATATCATGTGTAAAATTTCTAAATAGTGAAATAACTAGTTATATTAATTTGATCTTTTGGTGGATTTAAAGATATTTTCTGAACAGAATTAGAGTCCTAGATTAGTTGTCAGAAATTCAGCATTCTAAATAAATTATAAAAACAGCATTCTAAATTAAAGATTTTGGTAAATTGAAAGAATTTTAATTATTTTTTAAAAAATTTTTAAACTATATTAAAAAAGAATCATCATTGTGCCTGTTGATACTTCAGAATATATTTTTGCTTCAGATATATGTCAGTTCAAATATAAATTATTCATCATCATATAAAATTATGATCACAACAAATCCAATATAAAAATAAATAAGGTTTCTTTTTTAATTTTTTGAGAAAAGTAAAATAATGGATGCTTTGATAATTTTATATATTCATTTTTACATCTGAACCTTTCTTCCAGATATTTTTAATATTAAAAATTAAATTTTTGAATGGTCATCACATTTTTGAACAATCTATCCTATTTCTGTTTATTATTTCAAAATATGATTTACCTTTTTACTATATATCAATAAACAATTGAGCATTTAAACAGCATTAAATTACCATATGATAAAAGAGAATGATTTTTTTTTATCTCACATTTTAGAGATATCAAATGCATTAAATAAAGGTTTGGCTAAAAAATTTTGATTCTTCAAACTAAAATATTGAAACCAAACTCTTACATGCATACTTTATATTAGTGATTTTTTAACTGGTGCCATGAAAATTTTTAAAGATCGTTAATTAAATTATTTTTGAAAGAAGTCCAAAGTACAATAAGTGTACATTTCAAAATTAAAATCTCTTTAAATTGCTTATACAAGTATATCATTGCTATAATAAACATATATATAATATAGTAAAAAAAAAAAAAATATCATATGCATAAGCAAGCTTGTTTTTGATTATCATAATTTAAATGTGTCGCAGAAGTTTAACTATAGATTCAAGTGTGCCATGAGATAAAAAAAGGTTGAAAAATGCTGCTTTAGAGAGAGAACTAATGAAATAAGCACCATCCTATATTTGAAAAATGTACTGTTTGTATTAGCCTGCCATACAATGAGAGCAAAGTGTAAAATGATAATGTCCTAACAATGATAGCATTGTTTACTAAAATTAACGAAATATGACAAATGTCAAGTTTGAATTATTATTTAAATTTTACAAGTTTTAAATTTAATACTTCTTAACATGGTGAGGTCCACTGCCTTGTAGACATGTCATGGAAATGAAATACAAAACAATAAAAAAGTTAAAAAAATTAAATCCTGATTTAATTAGTGAAACTATTGTGAATCAGTTTACTTATGCTTATTGGCTGAAAATAAGTGCTTCCAATAATGGTTTCTAAATTTTTTCATTGCTGAAATTTTTTTAAATTATGTTTTTACAGATGTTTTGAATGGATTCTATTAGTAGAATTTGGATTATTTTTCATTCATTCTTATTCTATTTTATCACATTATATTATATTAATCTTATTGTGGTTTGAGACAAGAATTTTATTTTTGAAATTTTAAGTGAAAAGTGAATTTTTCATAAGATAAACTTTAAAATTCTGAAAACTGAAAAAAATATTGTCAATAATACAAAAATATTTGATAATTCTGTTAAAATAAACAATAATATTTCTTAATCATTCATTTTTTGTTTTATTTTTACTGATCTTTATGCAAAAAATGAGAAAATCCAAATGTAAACATCTTCAGGCTATTTAAAGGAATGTGGCACTTTTGTTATTTTATGATAAACAGTCATTTTCCAGGAAATTGTGGCCAAGTCTACTTTATTGTCCTGCATGTGGTATTGGTGTAGTATGTCAGAAAAGCTTCAGCAGACTAATTAGAGAAAAGTAAAAAATATTATAACTATGTATGAGAGGGAAGATTTTTATATATGTTGGGTTTTTTATATAAATTCAAAAATTTATAAAAAAATTAAAATAATAATTATTGAAATGAAGGAAAAAGACCTCAATAAATATATTTTATTAATAATAATATTTCAAAAAATTTATGTTTACTTTTGAACTAATTATATGACATGATTATTAATGAAAATTTGCATAATACTTCATTTTTTATTGATAATTTTTTAAAATATAGTCTGATTTTCTTCATTCATAACTTGTTTTATTCAGAGAACCTGCCACTGTCCAAAAATAATGAATATTTTGTTGGATGGCTAGGATTTCATACAAAAAATCTTATCATATAATGGTTCTAAAGATTTACATAAAAACTGAGTTGTTTTTGTAAATTATCTTTTTACAATGTCTGATTATTTGTCTTACTTCATGTTCCAGACTTCTGATCATCACTTATTCATGTGCTGCATATTATAAAAATCAATCAAATCCTGACCAAATAGCTATTAACTGTGGTTATTGATGTAGCAACTTTTGTATGTAATCCCCACAGACTTAATAGTATTATTCACTTATAATAGTATATCTCTTTGGGCTCTAAATGCTTGCATCTCAAAGAATAATCCAATTATGAAATCTACTATGAATCCACATCACATTGTAACATAAGCATTATTCTTCGTGCAGAGCACCACACCACTGCATGGAAGTGCAGCTTTTATATAGAGTGCTCCACCTCAAATAGTCAAATGGTAGCAGCTGTTTTAATAAAATGGAACAATAGGTTCATCTGTTCAAAAGAGTCTAAAAATCTCAGATAGGATTGGATCATTGTTGGTCAATTATGTTATGCTCTGACAATACTGATAGAGCAGCTGTTTGCCAAAAGAGCTGTTAGCAGGCTCATCAATACTTTACTACAAGAAAAAAAGGGAAATACAGTCAAACCTCTTTAAGCCGCCACCATCGGTTCGAAGGTCCTCTCTGGCGGTAAAGGAGGGTGGCGGTTTATGGAGGGTT
>AYEL01091492.1:0-28271 GCA_000484575.1 Olivierus martensii
ATAAAAATACCAAAGTTAAAAATATAACAAAAAATTATTTATCCTTAAAATATCGAATAAATAGTGAAAGAATAAAATTGTTAAAATATTTTTGGATACTGGAAGAGAATTTAAGAAAGAATAGTTCATAAATTAATTTTTTATGAAATAAAAATGTGTGGGCTAATTTAAATATTACTACCATTTTAGAAGACTTTTGGCATTACTGTGATCATTACTTTTTTATTTATTTTTATTTTAAAGGTTACACTATAAAAAAGGTTACACTAGGTTACTCTATTATTAAAGAGATTTGAAAGTCATAAATGCTGTATATGTTTATGGCTTCAAGTTCGGAAAATTTTCGAATGTGTAAATTTTATTGTTTAGAAATGCGAAAATATTAAAAAGTAATGTATGCCTTAAATAGTAGTTCTACTATATTTCTGGCCTCATTTCAGAATTTATTTTCTTCAAATAAAAAAAAAATATATTCAGTAGAATTACGTAGAAACGAAGTGAAAACAAAATAATCAAAAGTTATTCGAATATTTCTATTCGAGTTTGATAACTTCTATCATAAAAATACATTACCTGTGCTGTATTCAGTATTACAGTACTTTATTTTATGTATATATGTTCTCGAAAACAAATCGATCGCTAGGAAAAAATAAAATAAAATTATCGAAGAAATCTGTAGATCAGAGTTTATGCAGATCGACTAAAAATTCCTATTTTAAGACCTTAGATGCGACACAACTTTACAATTACACGAATGAATAATAAATCTGCAATAATGTAGAAAATTAAATAATGAATATTAAGAGAGCTAAAACATTTGCTTAATTCTATTAACGTTTCATTCGCCAATTCACTATTTATAGTAAGCTTCAGTGCATTTGAAAATTTCATATTTTAAATTCGTAATAATAATTATTTTAGAAAAATTTAAGTAATATTTTCACAATTTTATAATTATTTACGTATTTAAAGCTGTGTCGTTAAGATTACTATTTAAAAATTACCGATTGAAAATTGGGCATTATTTATGCTTTGGGAAACTGTAGAAATAAGTCCACGCAATTGATAATATAATTAACTGAGATTAGAACAACTAAAATTAATTATTTCGTATAAATCCCTATATAATAATATACAGAAAACAATTATCGCGATTTTTATATCATTCGTTAGTTCTATGCTTAAATAATTTGTCATTTCTATAATTCTTCTAAATAATATAATATTAAATACATTCAAACTCTGTATGAAACTGATTCAGTTAACGTTTCTGGAAACAGGAACGTTAACTGAATCAGCGCTATACGTGCTCATACAAAGATGTGAAGATGCGTACTGTACCTGACATTATAATTTATTACTTATGACCAACATATTACTGTTTAATGGAGTAGTTAAATAATAATAATACGGATAGCAAACATAATAAGTTAATTTAATAAATATATTTTATATAGTTAAATAAATAATAACAAAAGAAAAATTAAATTCGGTAAGTTAGTGCGCTCATCATTGCCTGAGGCAATCCCAAATATGGTGACTTGACAGTTTTGGAAGAGAAAATTGTAATTATTGACAGAACAATGAGATAATGTGTGCTCATTCTTTAAAAATTGGTCAAGTTGAGACAATTTCCTTCATATAAAAGGCATCAAAGGTTGATTAGAGAGTTCAGACAAGTAGTATAGTGCGGAGGCGTTAAACAGGGTACACCTATAGAATATATGAGTTAATGGTTAACATTTTTAATACCATACATCGCAAAATATCTCTGTATAATTATAGGATCCTTGTGCTAGTAATGGATACTATTTTAATACGGAAGCCTTTCATTAATTTAATTTTCTAACTATGATTGTGAGTAACCATTAATTTTATCCATTTTATATTGAATTTTAATTTTTAAATTTATTATTCTCTTGATCTATACTGTAACTGATTATGTTCCTGTTTTATAAATAAAATTAAACTATAAGTCATATAACACCAAAAAATGTTATTAGTTAATAGACATTAATTAATTAGTATAGTAAAATAATCACTACTTTCACAAGGACTGTGCCATTTAAATAAACTTGACAACTATTATTTAGGCAAATATCAAGATTTTGTCTATTGGTAATCCCATCAAAAACATCTAATATATAAAAATTAAGCCAAATACAATAATTTGGATATTTGGTTGATGATTTAAGAAAATAAAATGTTAATATATTATTAAATATTTTTTTATTTTTAATAAAAATTTTTAGGAAATATTTAGTAAAATAATGAAAATACATATATCAAACTTGATCGAAATTGGTTGAGCGATACAACTGTAGAACAGTTCATGATGAAAATGCCTCCTATTCTCTTTATTTTGGCTCTATTGAGCTGCATTTTTCAGGAAGTCTTAAATAACATAAGGAACATTTATATTTCAGATTTGTCCGAAATCGGTTGAACGATGTAACCGATAGAGACATTTCTAGAGAGGAGAATCGTCTTCTTAAATACATTTTTTTAGTTTTAGTTCAATTGGATCAAAATTTTCAGAACAATTAAATCGAGCTAAAATATGGCTATAAAATATTCCAAATTTGTTCAAAAGCTGTTAAACTATGCTATATATAGAAGTATTTATGAAAAAACGATTTTTCATTTTCCCTCTTTATTTTGACTCGATTGTGATGAAATTTTCAGGAGAATTGAAGTAATCTAAGATATACCTATATACCAAATTTTATTGATATCGGTTGAATGATGCGACCTGTATCTCCTTAGGATAAAGAAAAAGAGGAAAAGATTAAAAAAAAAAACGACGCTTTTTTTTGCCGATATTTGCAATTTTTTAAATTGCCTTAGTTCTTTTACTAATTAGATTTGAAGCTTCAAATTTGGTAATTGGTGTCCTATTAAGCAATTTTCTCGAATATAATTATCAGATTAATAATATTTAAATTAGGATCAAATTTAGAGCGAATTGAATTTTGACCGTATTAACTCCTGTAATAAGAATCATTCAATGACTACCGTACTTGGCTTAGAGTCACTATTGTTTCTCTTAATATCATTATAATATTTTAAACTTTATCTTAAAATTTGTTTTGTATACTGTATTTTGATAATATTATGCAGGTACCCTCATTATACGCTAAATCACTTTACGCATTTTCGCTATAACGCGATTTTAAAAAGTAAATTAACTTTTTAAATAAAATTTTTGTTTAAAAATTGTCTCATGTAAATGAGACAAATGTAGCTATACTGCTCGAGTCTCACTCATCAGAGCTCATTAATGAAGAGCTTCTGGAAATAGAAAACAACACAAATGATGATTGAAAGATTGCCGAGCCTATCAAACAGCTTGCAATGAAACAAATGAATGAATTTTTAAACACATTGAGAGCCAGAATAATTGAAGAAAATGATCTTTAATGAGATTATAAGCGCCAAAGTTGCGAGAGAAATTCAGAATTCTTTGGGTCGCTACAAAGAGCTTTATATAAAGAGGAAGAATGCTACCCATCAGCTGAATCTCGACTGTTTCATTAAAAAAGTTAAAGATTATTAGACTATCATCGCAGGGACTAAGAGAGCAAGAGAGTTTTGATCCAGATACACCAAACTCAATCCATTCATCAATGGATTGAAAACTGTCAGAATTATGAAATATTTAGGTGTTTAAGACATTGTATTATATTCATTTATCCAACCATTCACTCATTAAAATTTATGTATTTTGTTTATAAGTTTAATTAATTCGTTCATTAAAATTTCTTTTGGTGTAAAGTTTTCATTTTTTATCTTTCTGAAGAAGCTCTTATCCCTATCTCACTCATACTAAATTCAACTCACTTTACGCGATTATTTCTTAATAATCGCGTAAAGCGAGGGACACTGAACTATACTGAAATAACATCTTACAAAATTTATAGACCAAAAAATCTCCAAAAATACAATTTTTTTAATTATAATTAATAATGAAAATTAATATCTGTTTATATAACATTTAAGTAGATTTGCATGACGTGAAGAAGTTAAGCTGAATAACAAAGAAACTTAAATGTTATATAAACAGATATTAATTTTCATTATTAATTATAATTAAAAAAAATTGTAGTTTTGAAGATTTATTTGTCTATAAATTTCGTAAGATATAATTTCGATATATATTCTCTTAATGCTTGTTTCAAATTAAAACTTCATACTAGTTTCTTGGACATATTTTTCGCTTCACGCCTTATAATTAACATCACATTGATAGCACATAAAAGATAAAATCCCATATTTTGTTATTAAATTGAAATCACAAACATAGCTATGTTTAATTAAGCTTAACAACTTTTCACTCGAATTAATCAAAGAGACATATTTTGATGCATCCAAGAAACAAACAGAAACCATTATAAAAACGGATGTCGACTTAAAACTCGATTAAAGTTAATAAATATCTCAAAAATATTCCGTATTAACCGCTTGCATTATTGATTCACGCGTATAATGTCAAAACCTATAAATGTCAAATGTTAAAAATTTAAAAAAAAAAAAAAATCAGAAACTTCTTAATTTGGAATTTTGCTAACGAATTTGCACATCAGTAAGAAAATTCTGTTTGTTTAACGGTTCAAAAATAATTAACTATAATGTTAGAAAATTAAAAAAAAATTATATAGTATATAAAGTATTCATTAATGCAAACAGTTTGTTATGTGATTAAACAAAATTTGCAATCAGTAGAGTGTATATAAAATTTTTTATCATAAAAATTATATAAAGAAACAATTATCAACTTTATGTTTTGCGAATAGTACAAGAAAATAAATCCTTTTATTCTTATATGGCGACGATTAGTTGATAATAAAATTTTATATAGTTTTCGTAATATTTCAGGAAATGATTTGCATATTCTCCGGAGAGGAATAACATAAATATATTTTTCTCTTCGTTCTATAAGTAAACATATTTATATTATTGTGAAACTTTCGCAAAAGATGTAACCTTTTAACAAATATAACACTTTAAGCATTCGAGTAATCTAAATAATGAAAAGAAAATTGATTTTAATAATATTTTTTTATATTTTTTCTATAAAAATATAATCATTTCTTACATCCAAATGTTACTGTATAAATAATTAAATTTAGAAATTCATTTTCAATCGAAAAATTTCAAAATCCTTATTTCAAATTGTTCGTGTCACGATTGTCAACTTACTTCAAGTTGGCGAAATTCTTTTTTTTACAAAAACAAGCGAAATTTTTCTCACTCCATAATACCTGCCAAACATTTCTTTATAAAATGGAGAGTGGCATTTATTATGTAACTTTAAACTTGGTATAATTAAATTTCCGATATTCTAAGAGTAAATATTAATTCTCTTATTTTCTAAGAATGAAAGTGCCATTAAAATTCCTTTTACGTATTGTCTATTGTTGAACTAGCTCATTAAGTTAAGAATTTATATTAATTCAGTTCCGAGAGCGATCTTTACAGTTGTTTTAACCTGAAGTGAAAGCAAACAGTCGATTACAATGGTTTTCATATTTGTTAAATTAAACGAGGATCAGTAAAACTACCAAAACATTATGATAAGGAGAAAACATATTATCCGAAAACTTCGACACGTGTTTTAAATGTAAATTCGAAATTTTATATATAAAATACCAAAATATGTGAAAGAAAAAATATTATTTCGGAATTATATATTAAAATCTATAAAAAAACAAAATTTTAATATCAGATTAGTGGCAAGAATTTCATATTTAAAATTAACCGAATAAAATGGAAAATTCCGAATTTTTAAAAATAAAATAAGAGATATTTTGCATAAAATATTCTGTTTAAATGCCAGAAGATAAAGAATTGTAATTCGGTTGGCAATCTTAGATCAAAAATAAAAAATAGAAAGAAAAAAATCAGAAAGAGAGAAATATTAGAAACTTCACCTTGAATAATGAAAAATTGATTTTATGTATATTATTAAAATTACAAGATTTAATTTTGAATATTTAGCAGGACGCATTAATGGATACAAACACAAAATTAGCAAACTTTAAATGAAAAATCTATACGTGTTTTAATTAAAATACCATCTAATTTGAATATTAAAAAAAGATTTTCAAACAGATCCGTTGTACATATCGACATAGAATATATATATTAATCAGAATAATTATCGATTTTAATTTTTTTTATGTTTAGTTATACGTGTTTGTAGTGATTTTAGTAACTCAATGAAACTTTAACTCAGTGACATCATAGAAATAACACAAATATTGATTTTTGGCACTGAGAATGCGCAACGTTCGCACATCCCATACGCCACAGAATATAAAGAGCAAACCGAACTGTATTCCAATGTGTTGCTTTTGATACTATAGTGTCAGTAACAAATTTCCCGATAGAAGAGCATCACTTCTCTAAGAAGAAGAAACAACTATCATTCAGGTAAGTCATTTTCTTCCGATAAAAAAATTGATCAACAGGCTATTTTACCGAATAAAGTCTAACATCTGGTCCTAATTTTTTATTTTTTTTTTATCTTGCTTCGACTGTGTACGTTTATGCATGAAAATCATCCTCTTTCTAGTTTAGATTTCATTTAAACTCTATAAATCTGAGTGTACTTACAGTTGTTATTATTATTATTTTTCTTCTGATAGTCGTTATTTTATGAATGAAATTTTATACAGTTATAGTTATGTATTCTTGTATTTTTTTTATATTATGAATGGTAAAATTAAGATATTTTTTCATTAAAAAATAAATCACTGTAATAAGTTCGAAGCATTTTTCACACAAGAAGAAAAGGAATCGAACTTAATTATGAGGATTCCTCAAACGGGCTACTGTACAGTAAAAATGTTTGCTGAACAGACCAAATATAAGTTAATTAAAAATTCTAAATTCGTTATAAATGTTTGCTATTATTTTTAATAATTTTTACGAATTTCCTGCTTTAATTTCATTAAAAATTTTCCTCTTTTTCCTAACTGGAATACGGAACGATGCGGTGCGATAAGTTTATTAAGCACTGTTTAGAAAAGTAAAGAACTTCTTTTTATTTTTTTTTAAATTTAATTTTAACGGTTTTGTTTTTAAAAATTAAAAACCACTGAAAGTTTTTATAAAATAAACGAATAGAGAATATTCTGCATTATTTATTTATAAAGCTCAATTTCGACTATTACAAAATTAGTTTCTGAAGAATAGGACTCATAAAATATAAATTTTCTCCGTACGAGAAAAGTAATTGGAATTTCGGGTGCAATAAGTGCTTTCGAAATTACGGATTATGTTAAATTTTCTTTTTTTTTTATACTTCTGTGTTATTTAAGAAGTTAGCATAAATTTGAGTAGGGCGGCGAAAATACCTTCTCCCGTTCTATTCAAATGAAAAATTTTAACTAAAAAAATAAAAGGAAGAGTTTTCTTAAAGAAACTCGAGTTTACTCTCTATACATCTCCGTGTTCTGCACACAAATTGTTCACTTTAACGAATAAATTTTTAAAAGTTTTAAAACTAACCAACTTCCTGTTATATATCCTTTTTAACGTGGGTACAATAAACAGAGCTATAACCAATTTTACGTTCTTTTAGAGATTAGACGATTGGCTTTTGTGGAAAAAAAAGAAATAAAATTCATCAAATCTCTTCCTGTACATTTTCTTATCTTCTTCAAAACTTTTCGCTATTATCTAATTCATTTAAATGTAATCATTATCGACTGTAATTAAATTCCTACACGCTAAAAAAAAATTAAGCATATTCTACGATTGTCGGGTTTTAA
This sequence comes from Olivierus martensii, assembly GCA_000484575.1. Classification (NCBI taxonomy): domain Eukaryota; kingdom Metazoa; phylum Arthropoda; class Arachnida; order Scorpiones; family Buthidae; genus Olivierus; species Olivierus martensii. Next base: position 7,776 of record AYEL01091492.1, read on the forward strand.
TATAAAGCGATAAATAATTTCCTCGTTTTGACATTTTTAATTTAAAGATTATTCGTTTTTTTTCGTTGCTTTCTTTCTCTGTTCCATTAATTATTTTCTTATTACCAAACGAAATAACATTTTCTAGTATATTATCGTTAAGGATAAGCGAAGGCGAGGAATTGATAAAACTAAACATCTTTATCAAAATGAATCTTTATTATGAAAGGGACTTCTTCTTTTCACTATTCAACTGGCTAATCCTGTATTTAAATATTCTGCCTGGAGATGTATGGCATTCATTCATTTTAATCACTCGTATGTCACCAACAATATATATGAATATACGTAGAATCGCATCTTAATATCTTATTCAAATAAAGAATTCACGAGTGTGGAAAACCTATTTTTATTTCTGGATCTTGTAAATTTTTCCTCGAAATTTAACAAATATATTCCGTTATTTTCGCTCTACCTTATTGAATTTTTATAATTTTTCACTTTTCTGAAACTGCATTTTTTTATATAATTTTTTTTTCTGTTATTCGCGTTACGTATACGAAGTTTATAAGCAGAATTAATGCAGCGCTTTTATTAAATTTTCTCGAATGGCAACATTAAATATACTGCAAAGGTAACAAAAATTGTTTCCGACATTGAAATATTATCAAGAATCTAAGATGATAATTAAAAAAAAAACGAAAGAAAACATAAATATTTAAGTAATTCCGACAGACAGAATGCGATTGTCACACGCAAAAAAAATTAATTTTTGGCATTTATTAATTAAAAAAATATATAATTATCATTATATATGCAAATCGCATATCTTATCTTAATGGTTACCGGTTTAATTTTGCATAAATTTAAAGGAACAGATAATCGGACAAGAGAGAAATTTTTCATTTAAATGATCATCAATAATACGCTTATGGTTCCTGGTTTCCCGTTTTTAACCTTATTGCATTCATTTTTAATCTGTTTAATGTCAGAGGTTATTTAAAGCACTCGAGGATGCTGCATAAATATATCTAAAGTTTTCTCTCGACTGATAAATTATTTATTATTATTTTATCCAGATTAATGCCTACGAATTAACAGTTAGAGTAACGTATGGACGTGCGATGCTTATCTTTGATCGTCATGGAACGAAGCGATTATCGGGATGCGACAGATATTCTGAATTAACAATAACATCAAATAACGAACATTTCGATGTTTTCCAGTAAAAGAAAAATCTGTTAATATTTATAAGAAGCGAGTGTAAATTTATATCGAAAGGAAAATCAGTAAAAAAGACCGAAAAGAAGCCGGTAATTACTTAAAAAGTTTTTTGAAAGTCTGTATTAATAATAAATGCAACTCTAAAGAAGTTTTAAGTGTATAATATTCTCTAAAATAATTTTATCCGACTTGATATTCATCTTTGAACGTGTTAAATGTCAACTTCTAAAAGTTGAGTGTAGTTTTCTGTCCATCAATATTGAACATGTTATCGTTTCCGAAAATAAATGATTCCGAGTTTGAAGAAAAAAAAATATAAATCCGATGAAGATTGATCTCTCAACATCTTATAACAAATTATAAAATCTATTATAAGTTTTCACGAACAGAAAAAAAAAAATGTTTTCCGTTTAATTAACTATCGGAAAATCTCCTTGACATTAAAAAATGAAAAATTTGAATAAATGGTTTCATTACATGTAACACTGTACATGGACATGACACGGTCGTATTACAAATACTATAGACGATGATAAGTGATGGCAACAACATAAATCTAAAGAGATGTTTTGGAACTTTTATATTTACAATATTTTATATTTTGGCGAGCTTGTCGTCTCCAGATATCTGTCATATGAGGAAAGATTATAGTGATGCAAATTTTTTAAACAAACTTACGCTTACAGAAAAATGTAGCGCAAAATTATAGTGCGGAAGTTATTTATAGATGATAATTTATATATATATATCGAATTGAAACCCGTAAAAAATTAATGTAGTTTTTATTTTCGATATATTAAAAAAATGTGATTTATACGTAGAGAGAAGAAACGTGATCGTAAACTTTAGGAATATAAATTAAAGAGAAGTTTTGAAGAGTGAAACGAATATGAATGGTTACATAAAAATATATATATATTTTGTAAATCATTTATGGTTGTATAAATTGGAAATTTGACTTTTCGCGATAGAAGAGATTTTTCATATAACATTTCTCCAACAATTTTCAATATCTTGGTTTTGAAGATTCAGCGATTTCCACTGGAAGGATTTATCTCGCCTATTTCATTTATTTCTTGTCAGATTCCAATAAGTTTTACTTTACTTTAACATGAACATTTCTGAAGAAATTTTTACTTATCGATCGCATTATTTTACCGATTAGTTAATAGGAAATCTCACTCGAATAACGATTAAAGTAGATTTTTAAGCGCAAAACTGCCTTTAAAATCTATACTTTGAATAAAATAGATTATTTGATAAAATATTTTTTGAATCGCTTCTTATTTTATAAACATTTTTCTGATTCTTACAACAGTAAATCCAAATAGTTTTTTTTTCTACAATTCCAATAAAAAAAAAAGAAGAAAACTTGCGAAAATAGTAAACTGCATAAAGCGAAAAATTCGGTTGTTTTCTTTCGCTTTGAATTTTCGTTTGGAAAAATAATAATAGTATAAAAAAAGTAAAACTTTAAAATATGTTTTTGTATGAATTTTTTTAATTTTATACTTTAAAACAAAATATTATTATTATTTTAAGCAGAAAACATTTTTTGAATTTTGTAACGATCTATACATATTTAATCTTAAATTATTGCGAATAGTGACGATTTTTTTAATTACTTCTCTCAAATATTCTATGCAATTTTTATATAAAAAAGTATATTAAAAAAAGCACTCGTGAAATAAAGAGAGTATTGTAGTTCTTTTCGGTGTTTTCGGCGATTTATTACGTGGCAAACAAACCATTTTTATTACACAAAATTTTACGACACTTATCCAGAATAGTTTGATAGGCATCAGTATAATAAATCAGTTGAATTTTGCGATAAAGTAATAATCTAGTATATGAATGGGAACCGGGAATTGCGACCTTATAAAAATTTCAGTTAGTAAATAAAATCCTCATTTTAATAACAATTCAAATATAAATATTTATTCGAACGTCACGAGTTTCAACTATTCTCCGGCTTAATTCGATTAATAATGTGTGAAAAGTTCATTTCTTCCAGACAATAAATTATACAAGAATAAAAAAAAAAAATAACGAAACTTTTAAGCGGTATTAATTCTTAATGACTGTACATACTTCAGAAATTACTCTAAAATCGGATAACATAATGTATTTTTTAGTCGTTTTTTTAAATAAAAAGTAGTTTTATTTATTCACTTTTCCCGAGGCAAAACATATCTAGAAATATGCATTCAAATATTAAAAATCTTTCTTTGAAGTTCCAACTTACTCTCAACTATAAGCGGCCATTTGAAACTTTAAAAAGTTTATATCTTTGAAACTGTTTGTTGCACATGAATATTATATTAACCACTAACCATATTGAATAATAACTTATTTTATCTGCCAAATTTCACAAACAAAAACATCCCAAAGTACTCTTATTAACGATCTTTTAGCGCTTGTTCTCTACTACAATCTATAGCAGTTTAAAATTAAAAAAAAATCTTGTTGAAATTTTGAAAAAACTTTATTTATTTATTATAAAAAATTGCTATAATCTTTCCTTATTAACGATCTTTTAGCGCTTGTTTTCTACTACAATCTATAGCAGTTTAAAATTAAAAAAAAAATCTTGTTGAAATTTTGAAAAAACTTTATTTATTTATTATAAAAAATTGCTATAAGGTTATTCATCACAGATAATTTAAATGTTACGCATCTTATAATAAGAATTTTCTTTAATTAAAGAAATGTTCGATATATTATACACTTAATGTACATTTATAACCATCGATATACTGTAGAGTATATGCAAATATTACTTATCTATTTATTTATTTATTTATATCTACTTTTGAACATATAGCATACTGTAAATTTTAAATGAGGAATTTATGTGGAAATATAGAAATTTTTTAACGATAGATACGGGAAAAAACGTTATTTTTAACGCAGAAAAATTTTAGAGTAATATTTTTATCCATTGCCATTAAAATATTGTACAAACTGATTTATACTAGTTGCAAATACTTTTAATAACTCTAGTAACGTGCAATGTAAAATGCATTAGATTTAAAAGTTTTCTTAGTAATTAAAAAGTATTTCTTGCTAACTTTAAGAATTAATGACTCAGCTGTTCTTAATGTTTTCTCCAAATTAAAAATTCACTCAATATTAAAATAATTTTTCAGATTTTATTTACACGAATATTATAATATATTCAATTTATTATTTATGTTTTTTTGTAAATTTAATGCGCTGTTTTATTAAATTTTCTTAAACAATGCAACCTAACATTTTATTTAAATTTTAAAATTAAAAAAAAAAAAAAAAATAATGCAGAATCATCAATTTTTTAAAGTTTTGGTCTTTTTTAATTTTATTAAAGCAAGGACTTCTTTTCTCAGTTTTTTAATCACTGATATTCTTGCATGGTAATACTTTAATTGCTACTAATCTGATAGAATAATTTTATCAAGAGTGCTCATTTCTTCTTGATGAGCATTACTGTAGAAGTGTCTAACAGAAAGGAATTTCCTACTTTATATTAAAATAAATTTGCATATCCTCATTTTAAAACCTATGTTGTGGGACAAACTTAATAGTGTTTTAATAATTTTATTTCCATGTTGCACTGAATAAACCTACAAATTTCAAAGTGCCTTCAAAAGTATTTTGAAAATACTTTTTCATATACCGGGTCTTTTTGAGCACCCGTGCCAGCCGTTTTTCTCGTAACTGGGACTCCACAGGGTGTTAGGGTGAAAAATTTGACTACCAATAGGCATCCGACCTAATCATCGGCGTTGGTTTCATTTCCCTAGACCAGTGTTTCCCAAACTTTTGACATATGTGTACCCCTTCTATAATTTTCGTAACGCTGAGTACCCCTCGTCAAAAAAAATGGATGTATTTTAATAACAATCAAAACATATTTATTTTTTCTTTTTTTGGTACATACACAAAATAATAATAAACGAAAAATAAAATTATCGTGTATTCCGAAATTAATAATATGTTTAGAAAATTCAATTATTTGTTTTGTTGAAAGTTGTTTGATGGGCTCAACAACAAAGGGCTCCTGACTTTCATCATTCATGTTGTTTTCCATTTCCAGACGCTCTTCATTAGTTGAGCTCTAATGAGTGGTACTTAAGCAGTTCATCCACATGAGACAATTTTTAAACAAAAATTTTTTAATTTAAAAAGTTAATTTGCTTTTTAAAATTGCATTATAGCGAAAACATGTAAAGTGAGATCACTTATAGCGAGGGATATCTGTATAAATGATGGATTAATGTCTACTTTTCCGAATGTAAAAACAATTTTAAAAATATTTTTGACTATGCCTACTTCAAATGCAAGTGCTGAATGCTCATTTTCAGTGTTGAAATGAATAAAAAATTATTTAAGAAGCAACTTGCATCAAAATAAAACAAGTGATCTTCAGTTATTATGCATCAAATCAGAAGTAATGGATTCGATTAATTATGATCACACTATAGATGTATTTGCTAAAACCAAAGCCAGAAAAAAAATTTAATTATTAATTTTTTTTTAATTTAAATTCGAAAGGATTTGTTTTTATAATTATTTAATACAAATATATGTATGCTAATGTTGTATTATTTTTATTTTATTAAAATCAATTATTATAGAAATGTAGGTTTTATTTTCAGTAAACTTTAAAAAAGCATATGAATTTGATTAACTGAAATAGACTTATTTTTTGGGGTCCTCATAATGATGTTGCACCTAGGACCTCCAAAAGTATAAATGTAGCCCTGTTGTAACATATAAAAAAATATGCTTTGAACTGGTTTTTGATATATTTCTGAATAGGTAATTTATTTTAAAACAGTTCAAAGCTTTTAAGAAAATGAATTTGCAAAGAAAAATTTTAATATAAATTATGTATTCAGAAATGCATTGGAAACCACTTCAAATTGTATTTTTCAACCCTGTATGTTATCATATCCAATATTTTCTAATTAATTTATTCAATTATGCTACCAAATGATATAGAAATGCTTCAAAATATTGTGATAATCATTTCCGAACTTACCAAATTCTGATCAGCACTCGTGATTGGATATATTGAAAAATTGAAATCTGAAATGAATACTAGCCCAGATGGAAGGGTAGCATATAGTCCCTTGTCAAACTCATATTTTTCTTCTGTTTTTCACATGATTTATTCAGTCAATAGAAATCCATTTTATCACATCAGAAACTCATGGTGTTTGGATGATTACATGAGTTTCTGATGTGATAAAATGGATTTCTATTGACTGAATAAATCATGTGAAAAACAGAAGAAAAATATGAGTTTGACAAGGGACTATATGCTACCCTTCCATCTGGGCTAGTATTCATTTCAGATTTCAATTTTTCCTAACTAGCCAAATTATATCTCTAGTGACTTACCTTTGAATTAAACTGCCAAATTAACAATTATTTTATTAATTATGCTATAGTGTCACCATCTATTGGATTAATAATTAATTATTTAAATTTAGGCTAAGATGGCACTATCTGTTGTTTAATACCAGCAGAGCCCGCTCTAGGGGCCGGCAATCCAGACATTTGTCCGGGGCGGCAAATTTAAAGGGCGGCATTTTGGTTGTGAAGGTGACAAAATATTTATAAGTTAAACACTTAATTAATCAAAATTTATATTTGTCGATTTTTTCTTTGGCTAAAATTACCATGCAATTTATATTTCATAATTACTATTTTTGCCTAAAAGCTAAAAAATATTTGCAATCCTTAATTCTGAAGAAAACAACCATAAAAGAGCAGCATGTTTAATTAAATAACAAAAAAGGCTAGGTATCTAAGTCGTGCAATGCATGGAACAGCATGCAAGGCACTGCATGAACTGGTTTGAAACAGGAATGGGAAGGAATATCATGCATCGACTTGTTTATTACCTCTAATTATAAAAGGGCGATTTCATTACACAATTGCATTATTCTTGTTAATAAGTTAGTGATGATAACCATTTGATTTTTATTTAAAATAAGAAATAAAGGGGAGTGGTGTTAAGTGCAGAGTGGTTTTTGCAAAGTTGGACTTTAAACGCAAGTATATTAACCTATCGTATAAATATTTAACAGGGTCGTTAACAATCACATGGCGCAGCTATTACCGTTTAATTTATCCTTGAAAATTTTTAATTTGCTACAAGATCGTACATAATGTGAGTTACTCTGCACTTAACCCAAAACAGGGTATGAGTGTACGTGCAAATTAAAAAAGCTTTGAAGTTTATTTACACATGCTACTTGGGAAGAGGAGAATTATGAAGAAATTTGTTATAAATTGCTTTTTACCGCATTAAGATAAGTTGTTTCATTTTAGAATTATCCTTTGTTAAAGAAACAAGGATTGAACTCTGAAACGTGAGAGGGGCATACTGAAATAAATCAAAAATATAAAGTGATGTAAGTACACACGTTGTTTAATAACAACTTGTGTACTTATATCACTTTATATTTTTGTTTTCACACAAGTTATTATTAAACAATTTGTGTACTTACATCACTTTATATTTTTGTTTTATTTCACTGTATCTCCTCTCACATTATTTACTTTACTTCACTTTTTATTTTTGTTCAAAGTAACAAAGTACACATTTTATTATTTAATATGACAAAACGTTTTTTATCAAATAAAAAATGGTTTCTACGAAAATTTTAATTGATGTCTTTGCATTTATCAGTCATCATCTCGACAACGTTCACATTTCGTTCATTTCCTTTGAATAATCACACCTGTTGGTTTTTCTGACATAGCTGCAAACCATGTTATATGCTAGAAAAAGAAGTTAATAAACAAATTAAATTGTAGAATACAAAAAAATAAAATTGAACGTGTTATGATGCTAGAGCAGCCTAATACGCGATTACCTCAAGATGCTGATCCGCACTTGCCCCAGGTAACAATATTTATGGAGCAAGAGCTTGCCAGAATTTTTCTCAATAAATTTTGAAATGTCAAAAAATATTGTTTATTTAATATAATCAATATTCTTCATACTTACCAAAAAAATTGATCCTAATGTGATGTTATCTTAAGAATTATTGCACTTTTAAGATATTGTCAAAGTTGTGTGTGCTTTTCGGATGCGACGCATAAAGGTTGATGTAAATACTGGAATCTCATCATTCATTGTGCGTTATCTAGGTCGATAGGCTGATATTAATTTGTAATAGATTACTACAATATCAAATAGCAAAATTTCACTTAAAAAAAGCCCAATAATGCACTTCCCCCAACTATGCCCTTACCCCACTCTGCCTTATATATTTTTAAAAAGTATATGTTTAAGGGGTGGCAATTTGTCTTTTTGTCTGGGGCGTCATAAATGCTAGAGCGGGCTTATGCCAGTAATTCAATTATAATTTTTACTATTTTCCCAAAATTAAAAAATTAATTAGGAATATTTGGATGATTTACCCCCTAGATAGGTTGACTCATGTAAATAGTTGTTTTCATTTAAGTTAGCACATCTAGAGAGCAGGAAATTGGCAAAATCTAAAATTGCACTAATTTTCCTATCTATTGGTACATGATCAAAGTGGATGTCTGATATATTTTTAAATAAATAAATGTTTAATTGTTATGCAATAAAAATTTAAATTATATATCCTTGTGTTTGTGCTAAGAAAATTTGGAAAAAAAAAAATAATCAGCTTTTGCCAATCAGTTAAAAATGAAAAAAATTTTCTAAAATTGTCTGCTAGACATCACATCTTTTTAGCACTTTCATGCCAGCTATCTGATATGCCATATTTATTCATAATAAAGATATATCATCTCTCTTATTCTGTTATCAAAAATATATGAAATATATATATAATGAATTAAAACAGAAAAATAATTTTTCATAGGAAAGTTTTATTTTACCCAGTAAGAAAGATAGTAAATTGTATGAATTTATTGAGCACTTCTCAAATAAGATTGGAAATATGTCAAACAGCCTGTGTTACAAGCAAATATGATGATTCTTACTCTAATTTATTGAATACAAATATAGTGATTCTTGATATTTTGATTAAACAATTTGTGCAATTTCCAAAGTTCTAATTATTCTGAAAGTATGGAGGGATTATTTTTCAGATGATTTCAGAACAAGATTTGCACTTTCTGCTGATTGCATGTGTGTTGGATAACTTTCTTTTCCCATCAATTAATAATAATATAATTTTGGATGTTTTGATTTTTAATTGTTTAATTCTCTTTCTTTATTAATATTTCTTTGGCATTTTATGCAAATGAGTGCTTATTTTTCTTATAACACAGTGATGATGCATTACAAAAAATTGGGTTAGAATTTAGAATATCTGTGGTAAGATGAATTTAACATTAATTGAATGATAATCACACAGTAGAAACTTTAGTAAAAAACTAAATGTCAAATTAAACTGTTTCTCAGTTATATAACTGAGACATATTTTATAAAATGCGGTGCCGGCAATGTTTGCACGAAGGAGGTAGGCACTTCGAGCACATGTGACATATCGCCGACATCCAGATATTGAAGCTTGATTTTCTTGAAACCTGTAACTGTTACAAGAATAAAACCTAAGTCAAAATTGTTTGTTTATCAAAGCTCTATCCAAACATGCCCAATAAGGCCCATGTCGCCATTGGGATTTTCAAACTTGCCCCCAGTTGCACCTACTTCCGGTCGGTATATGGAAATGAAATCAATGCCGATGATTAGTTCGGGTGCCTATTGGTAGTCAAATTTTTCACCCTGACGCCCTGTGGTGTCCCAGTTACGAGAAAAACGGCTGGCACGGGTGCTCAGAAAGACCCGGTATATATTTTTTTTAATTTTCATTTGTTACTGATGAATATCAAATACTGAGAAATTTGCTATAACTACAGAGCAAAAGACATTTATAAAATTTTCCTTGCAGTCAACAATATGAAATTAATGATTAATAAATTAATCATCTATAAATAATTTGAAATTGATTTTCAAGTTATTTATGGTCTTTTCATTTATAGATGCATTATCATATCCCAGAATTAATCTATTACAATCCTGTCCAGAAACTCAAATTATTATTATTATTACAATGCTCCCTGGTTATAACGTGGGTTTGCGGGTGGTGATCTGACCCGCGTTATAACCAATGGTTTCTCTTATTCTCTAATTTGGTGATTCTCTATTGGTCTAAACATGTTATTAAAATAATAACTATATTTATAAAACTCACTAAAGTCACAAAATAGTCACCAGAAAAATACACGTCAGATACGAATTCCTACTACAAATTGTTTTTTGTTTGCTTTGAATATTCATGGTAACTTCAAAATATTTTTGATTGGCAATATCTGAAAATTTTTAATTTTTTTTTTCAAAGATATTTTGAAATTTATATAAATTACATCAGAATTATTAACATTAATTCAAATTTCTATTATTTAATAATGAATAATAATAATAGTTCAGGAAGTTTTGTTAATTTTAGTTCTGTTATTATTTAAATATGGTGACAAAAAGTTAGCAAGGTAGATAGATGTCAATTATGTGTTGTATTATATTTTTCTCAATCTTTTTCAAAAGAATGGGGAAGAGGAAAGACCTGTGATATAAACGACAGCATTGTATCTGGGGAGCACTGTATAATGAATAAGCAACTAGAAAAATATTGCCAAATGCAGACTGTCTTTTGCAATTATGTTAGTTGTTTTAACATCCAGCATATGATATTCTAAAAAAAAGTTTTGATGATGATCTCATAAATAACTGATTTGAACAAATATATTTCCTTTACAATTATTTGTTTTTTATGCAGTTGACTGCCAAAATATATTGTTCAATATATATGATGTTTATTTTTATTGCCATTGTTAATTTTACTGATCTATATCTATTACTGTTTAAATCAGCATAAATATTTAAAATTTCTTGTTGAATTCATTATTAAAGCAGATCTGCTTCTTCAATATCATATTTTCACCATAGACTAATGTAAGTTCTTGATGAATTTTATTTGCTGTAATCCTGTTTTCATGCAAATACTTAAGGAAGCCAATAATCAAACTCATTACAAATTCTATGATTATCATAATGATTCACATATCTAGTAACATTGTATTTTAATTTACATGCCAGCTGTAAACAATGATATATAGCTTTATCTATTAGCAGTTTTTAAAATTAGTCTCTATGTAATTTTTAGTCATGAGAGTGAGTATTTCTTTAATTATTCAGTAAAATTCATAGTTGTATAAAACAATTATAACTATTTTACTTTATAGATAGCTTTTATTCTTTCAAAACTAAATTGGAGAAGTCTACATAATTTAAGGTTTTGAATTCATCCTTCTGAAAAGGTCACTAAATCAAATAATAAAAATTTAATAGAATATAGAATATTTTTGAAAAAACTATTACATTAATGAAGTTTTATTTGTAAAGCATTAATATATATATGTAAATAATATCAAGTAGTTAGGTAGCGGTTTCTTTCATATTCAACTTGACCACTCAGCCTATCCCACCAATTGAATGAATAACTTCTTCCAAATCAGGATTTTTTCTCCGCTATAGTTGACAGTGCAAAAATATTACTAAGTGATACCACTTAAATTCAAGTTAGAAGGAAATCACCACTGGACATTATAATTTTTTTTTTCTTTATGAATTTAAAGTGGATTGCTTTTGGTGAAAAAGGTACTAGGATACTAATGTGCAGCTGTGATGATTATTGCTCTTGGAATAAAAAGTTATATAACATTTTTAAATTCATAAAGAAAAAAAAAAATTATAATGTCCAGTGGTGATTTCCTTCTAACTGGAATTTAAGTGGTATCATGTAGTAATTTTTTTAAATAAAACAAAAACACGTTTTTAAACAAAGTCAGTTGGATTTAATTCTGTAATATGTAAATTTCATGATATCTGAGCAGGTGTTTGAAAATGTTGTAGAACTATTTGTGTAAAAAGATGAGCTGATTTAAATATATAAAAATAGCTGAAGAGGGCAAAAACTGACGAAATGCATTCTATAATGTCAGTTCATCAAATTTTAAGAAGTTTAATAAATGGTTTTTTAAAGAAAAGGTTTAATTGAATTCTGTGGTAATGCAGCACTGTCAACTATAGCGGAGAAAAAATCCTGATTTGGAAGGAGTTATTCATTGAATTGGTGGGATAGACTGAGTGGTCAAGTTGAATATATGTAAATAAAGTTTCATTGGAAATTTTTAAACAAATACTCACCACATATCTATTGACGTCGTATAATCTGTTGAACCTAATAGGACATCTGGTGGTCTATACCTTTAAATATAAAATTCTTTATTAATTTATTTTAATTTTATTTTTAATCTTTATAAAAATTAAAATGAATATAAAATTGTTACCATAGTGTGACTACTTCATTAGAATATGTTTTACTAGGTACAGATTTTGCTCTTGCTAAACCTAAAAAAAATTATTATTATTAAATATAAAGGTGTTATAATTAAAGTATTCTAACTTAGAATTCTTTGAATTGTGTTTTAATGCATACAATTAACTGAAATTTGAAAATTACATAATCCAGGAAATATAAAGATTTATTTAAAAACTAATTCAGGCTTTTGCTATTAGGGATATAGATAGCAGTCAATCATTTACAGAGCCCTAAGTCATTCAATATGATCTTCACTGCAGCAATATCCTGAAGATATGTATATTGTTGTAGTTCACTGATGACAGACCAGGTTATATCTCTCTTCAGTGTCTGTTCAAAAAAATATAAGTCAATGTGTATGTAACCATAATTCACAGCAAACTGTTAGTTTCAATGAATGAAAAGGAATCATTCTGATTGGTCAAAAGTTTTCTGAAGTCAAAATGAAACAATTTCGTATATTCACTTGCTATTTAAGCATAAATCCCATCAAAAACATCTCATATGTAATAAAATAAGCCAAGTACAGTATTACTGAAACAGGATATTTGTGAAAATTTAGATTTTGATTGATGTTATCTTATTATTTTCACGGTTATTTTGGTTGATGTTATCATATTATTTTCTTAAATCGTCAAACGATGCGGTTATTTTGATTGATGTTATCATATTATTTTCTTAAATCGTCAAACAAGTAGTTGCATCTTAAATTGCAACAATTTTAGTGCAACTACTTGTTTTCACAATTTAATTAATCAACCAAAATAACCACATCTAAATTTTCAGAAATATCCTGTTTCGGTAATACTGTACTTGGCTTATTTTATTACATATGAGATGTTTTTGATGGGATATCATTTATTTTTTAGATGATATATTTAATACATCATTAAATACTGTTTTTATTTCGATCAAATTGACATTTCTAACAGAAATTTACTAAAATAATAAACATAAAATATACAAAATTGATCGAAATTGGTTGAATGATATGACTGTAGAAGAGTTTGTGATGAAAAGACCCCTACTTTATTCTTTTTAGCCCTATTGGGCTGTATTTTTTACAATGGCTTAATTAACATAAGTAACATTTACATTTAGTTTTTTTTCTCAAAATTGTGTAAACGATAGGATATATAGAGACATTTCTACAGAAGAGGTCATCATCTTCTAAACTTTTTAAATTTAGCCCAATTGGGTCAAAATTTCCAGAAGATTTTAATAAGCTAGGTTATGCCTATATTCCAAATTTGGTGGAAGTGGTTAAACAATGTAATATATTGAAAAAAAATCTATGGAAAATGGCATTTGCCATCTTTATTTTAGCCCAACTTGCTCTAACTTTTAGAGGATCTTAAGTAATCTAAGGAATATCTACTTACAAATTTCATCAATATCAATTGAATGAGATAAGTAAAGAGCTAGTGATAAACAAGCTTCCTACTTTATTCATTTTGGTACTATTGGGCTGCACTTCTTTAGAAAGGCTTAATTAACATAAATCACATTTACATCTTAGATTTACCCAGATTTTGAAATCGGTCAAACAATGTGACCTATAGAGACATTTCTAGAGAAGAAAATCATAGTCTTCTACACATTTTAATTTAAGGCCAATTGGGCCAAAATTTTTAGATGATTTTAAATGAACTATGCTATGCCTATATTCTGAATTTGGTCAAAATCGGTTAAGCAATATGATATGTAAAGACATTTACGGAAATCAGATTCCCCTTCCCTCATTTGTTTTGACCCAATTGTGCTCAAATTTTCAGGGGACCTCAAGTAAACTAAGAAACACCTATATTCCAAATTTCATCAATATTGGTTAAACAATGCGACCTGTAGAGGTATCTGCATACAAGGAAAAGAAGAAAAATGATGCTTTTTTGTTGATTTTTGCAATTTTTAAACCGCTCTAATTCTATTATTTAATTGGATATTTTGAAACTTCCACTTACCAATCTATGTCCTATTGAATACTTTTCTCAAATGCAAATTGTCAGTAGTCATGTCCTATTGAATACTTTTCTCAAATGTAATTGCCAGATTAATAATATTTAACTTAGGATCAAAGTTACAGTGAGTTGAATTTTGGTTGTAATGACTCTGGTAATAAGAGTCAGTCAGTGACTACTGTACTTGGCTTAGAGTCATTGCCATGCCTCTTGATATGCTTCATCTCCGAAAAGGATATTCCACAAGCCAATTGATATCAAATGCTGTTCGTTTCAGAAAATTAATTATGAATGTACAAAGTGATCAGATATAACTGGTGTAGCAATGTATCTTATAAAGATGGCAGTACAAAATATAGTGAACCACTTTCCTTGTTCACATGTGACAGTTTTTGCATGAATTATTGCCACATGCATTTTTGTTAAAATTGGCACCTGTGCCCATATTCCTTACAGGTGTTAAAATTTGATGTATACTGTTACTGCCCCATGATATGTCATTTGGCTCTGTTTAAAACCATATTTATTTAGTTTCCCATGCAATTTTTGGATTGGCTCTCATTAAACGTGGCACTGCCATTGTTTGTTATAGTTTAAAGCAAGTTTGTTCTCTAGTATCAAAAATATGATTTTTTTATAATTTCTTTTCTAAATCATGAAATATTTTAAAATGCCTGAAATCTTTATAAAATTTAATTTGATCTGCATTTAATGAATATTAGTTTATTATATAGGATTTCTTACATTTCTAATAAAACATGATTAGTTACAGTTTAAATATTTTAAAAATTAGGGAATTCTTCATTTTTTACTATTACAGTTTAGAGAGTGGTTCTTAACCGGTGTTCTGTGGAACACTGATGTTCCGTGAAATTATGAAAGCAAAGCCTAATTGAATAACCTTAGCGTTCTCTGCAGTTGAATCTTGTCTACATTATAAAATGCAACTTGCATTTTCTAATTAACTATTAAGAAGGCTTCCCACAAAAGCACTTCATATTTTGTTACAGTTTTCGACACTGTATTTGTGTGAGCTAAGCTTTTGAATATTAATGAACTTAAAAACTAAAAAACGTGAAAGACTTAGGAATATTGATGAAGAAATGAAGGTAGCTTTATCACATATTAAATCTGATATTTCTCAAATGACAATTAACTCGGGCATCGCATTAAACATGATTTAAAAATATTCCATTTTTCTAAAAGAGTTAGTTACAGTTCTTAAAATCATATGTTTTTTAATTAATGTTTTTATTGTTATTTAATGTGTAATATATAATTTTTAGTAAAATACATAATCATGAATATTTTTGTTGTTTGTTTTATGATCTTAATGATATAGTGTTCCGCAAATTTTCTTTACGTTCAAAAGAGTTTCGTGACTTTGAAAAGTTTAAGAACCACTAATTTAGAATAACTGATTTTTGATAATTAATTACAAATTGATGAATTATAGTACAAAATTAATTTCTGTTCCATTATATGAAATGAATCGACTCAAAAACAGCACACACGCAAAGAATATCAAGGTTGATGACAAGATCGACCTTATTGGGCATGTTTGGATAGAGCTTTGAAAAACAAACAGTTTTGACTTAGGTTTTATTCTCGTAACAGTTACATGTTTCAAGAAAATCAAGTTTCAATATAGTACGCATACCACACTTTGGGAAACACTGCCCTAGACCAACCGGAAGTAGGTGCAACTGGGGGCAAGTTTGAAAACCACAATGGCGACACGGGTCTTATTGGGCATGTTTGGATAGAGCTTTGAAAAACAAACAATTTTGACTTAGGTTTTATTCTCGTAACAGTTACAGGTTTCAAGAAAATCAAGCTTCAATATCTGGATGTCGGCGATATGTCACATGTGCTCGAAATGCCTGCCGTCTTCGTGCAAACATTGCCAGCACTGCGTTTTAACATGGTCAGTAGCTCTTCGAACCTCCTCAGAGCTCACAGATTGGCATGCATCCCGTATTCTCTGCATCATGTCGCCTCTGGTTGTTGGACGCTGCAGGTAAACAATGTCTTTGATCCGTCCCCACAAAAAGAAATCCATGGGAGTCAAGTCGAGGTGGCCACTCCACAGGCCCTCCTCTGCAAATCCATCGTCAAGGAAACAAGTCACTTATTGCTCGACGAGCCACCTAAGAGTAATGCGCTGGGCAACCATCGTGTTGCATCCACATAACTGCTCGCTTTGCCAGTGGGACATCCTCAAGGAGCTGACAAAGCACATTGACCAGGAAGTCCATGTAGCATGTGCCATTCAGAGGACATTCAAAAAAGTGCAGCCCGATGATTTGGCCACCGATAACATCGCACCAAATGTTCATGCTCCACACATGCTGATGGTCCACTACCTGCAACCAATGCAGGTTCGTTCGTGACCAGTAATGAGCGTTGTGAATATTGACTACCCCATCGCTCCTGAATATGGCTTCGGCGGTCCACAGAATTGATTGATAGAAGCGCCGTGTTTTCGTCAGCATCCATTTGCAGAAATGGACAAACTTCTGAAAGTCATTGTGGATATTGACTACCCCATCGCTCCTGAATGTGGCTTCGGCGGTCCACAGAATTGATCGATAGAAGCGCCGTGTTTTCGTCAGCATCCATTCGCAGACTATGGAAGACGAAATCAGACAGCCAATAAGAGAGAGTTTGGAGAAAACATGGCGGTCGGGATCGAAATGTAAATAAAGCGATTCGTTTAGGTGCTCCGCTAACATAATAAAAACATTAAACAATATTGTGATAAATTTAAAGCATACAGGGACGAAATTTGACCTAAAGGTTCAGATTTTAAATATAATTAGGACTACAGCCTTCTTTACAAGAGAAGAAAGAAATTTCTAGGAATTTCTAGAAATTAGGATTCTTCCTAGAATCAGCTATTTGCATTAGCTGGTGGCCAAATAGCTACCACCTGTTTGTAAGCAGTAGCCAAAATGGAATTCTGGTAGCAATTGGCTACTCAGCTACCGGGTTTGTCGAGCCCTGAGATCATAATTAGAAATTACTGATTTATAACTTAGATCCCCCCTCAACCCACTTCCGGCTCAACGTGCCGAGGGTGTGGCAACATACGACTCACCATCTATGGAGGTTGTGCAGCGAAGTGATGTGAACTTCATTAACAATAAATATAAACAATAGTAACAAACTAGAGAAAATTTAGCTTTAATGAATATAAATCATTAGCATCATTAATTAAGGATGAGAACAGAAATCATAATTTGGGTGTTGCCATCTGCATTCTCACGTCTAAATTATATGCTACTAAAAATAATCTCTCTACTATATTCTTAATATATCATCTCACATATTAATATATCATTCTAAGCTTTATATATTGTGAGGGCAGATCTGTGGCAATTTTTTTTATATACAAGAAGTTTATATTGAATAATTTCAATGCAAAATCACCATGCTAGCAATAAATCCTCAGGATATCTATTGATAATCTCATCTTTCTCCTTTCTGTGGTAATTGCTTTAGACACTCATTTCCTGAACATTCTGCACAATCATTTTTTTCTACTTCATATTTAGCCTGTATTCTTAGTCTCATTGTTAACCTTATTATAGCTTTATTTTTTGTTGTTGTTATGTTTGTGCAATCTTTACTTTGAAATTTTTACCTGTTACTCTTATGTATTCTTTCTCTCTTTACTGATCTATATTATATATTGGGATTACATGTATGATTATACTCAGTCTTCTGCCATATTTTATCTTTATCCTTCTACAGAACATCAAATATTATTTTATCTTATGATAAATTGTCCTTTTTCTGCATGTTCTTTTAATTATCATAAAATCATCTCACAATACCACTTAGTTTGCCCTCTGTTCATCTTTTTTTGATTTCTGTATCATTGACACATTGCTTGACATAGTAATATACATATATATTAAACAATGTTAACTAATTAGAACATATATATAATTATCATCATTTTTATTTTTTTTTTTTAAATTTATTTTATTTATATATTTACTTATTGTATTTAGACATTCTGTAACAATTTGTAATATTAAATTTTTTAATCAATAATGTTTATTCATTATGGATGTTATACTATGAGTTACTATAGTTACAATCTATGTTATGATTATAATTTAAATTGTTCTTTTAGAATTTTTGTGGAAAAGTGAGTTATCTTAAGTATTTACTTATAAATGTATGCAATCCTGCTGAAGTGGGCTTGTTGAAGTTAAGTACACCAGAGTGTACCATTTTTGCAACATTAACGGCCGTATTCACCACAATGAATTAATACTCGGATCCAAGATCAC
The DNA here is from genome assembly GCA_000484575.1 of Olivierus martensii. Classification (NCBI taxonomy): domain Eukaryota; kingdom Metazoa; phylum Arthropoda; class Arachnida; order Scorpiones; family Buthidae; genus Olivierus; species Olivierus martensii. Next base: position 26,619 of record AYEL01091492.1, read on the forward strand.
TCCCATTTTTCGTATTCACCACAACAAATTTCGAGAGTTAATCTCCAACTGTGAGTGGTAATTCAACTCGTCCTTATCGACGGATTAATTCTCCAAGAAGGAGTCGACCTCCATGTTGAAAAACACGTGCAAAAATACAATCTTTGCGCATAAAATCACGTGATATAAATCAACAAATCGAAGCTATTCTTACAAAGCGGCAAGAGTTAAACAGCCGATCAAATAATCCGGCTTCAAAAAATGTTGGTTAATACAAAAGAAAAATAATCGGAGTTCACAATTCGATCCCGATTTATACGATCTGCGAATTGACACTTGGTTGGTGAATACGGGGGTTAATGTTTTTCCTACCTAAAACAGTGCTTGTTCTTATATTTCTTGAAATGGAATTTTTTTGTAGAAAAACTTTTTCACCTTTTTGACACTAAGGTGTAAAAATAGTATGTCTGCAAATATGAAAGTTCATAATTCGAATGTTCATAAATCAAGAAGCACCTGTATATAGTTAAATATTCAATTTATTACATTTCAAAAAATTTAAACCATATCAAATAAATGGTTTTACTTACCAAAATCTGCTAATTTCAATTCTCCTTTATCACTAATAAGTAGATTTTGTGGTTTGAGATCGCGATGAAGAACTTTTCTTTTGTGACAATACGCTAGGCCACGAAGTAGTTGTAAAAGAAATATCTGAAATAAAATAACAAATCCATAATGAAATATCATAAATTTATTAAACAAATTTATATTTAATTCCATCAGAAATACAAATTAAAAACAAATTATATTGAAAGATCCTATTGAATTTTGATCACTTTAATATCATTTCAAAAATATATCATACTAGAATCATCTAAATTATAAGATACTCACATAAATATATAATTAATTTATGTTAATATGAAATATGAATTTTGTGGGGAAAACAAGACTCTAAATATACAATAGAAAATCCTTTATCTAAAATGGTCAGGACTAGAACCATTTCAGATAAGATATCTAATATTAAAAAATATCATTTAACTTTTCATTATAAAAATGAATTGAAAAGAAATTTTGATGTATTATCATACAAAATAAACAATGTTAACACACATGATTGAAATGCTTTTACTCAATGCAAATATCATAATAAAATTATACAAGTATACCTTAATATTGTAGCAATTTTGTTCCGGACTACTGCTGTAAAGCAAATCATAGTTTTTTTCATTTCCTAATGAATATAAAAGCCTAAAAACATATTTACAGTATTATTCATTAAGTACACAATAGTATTAAGCTTAAAAACCTCAGCCAAATGGCCATGTATTAAAAAATTAGCAACCATATCATTGATTCAATCTCATAACTTCAGTTTTCAAGATGGGTCTCACGGATTAGTAAAACGGATACGAAACTCTGGCGTTTTTTTAAACTAGTAAACTCATGCAACTGATAGAGGGCGTTAGTTGCATTCAAGAAAATGGCACCTGGCGGTTTGATATGTTCTGCTGCCTTTTACAACAATTTTAAGAAGAAAAGTCCAAATATATCTTACTTTCGATTCCCAAAAGATTCGAAAAGGTCTGTATCAAAATGATGTATTTTAAAATTCTAACGTAACTAAATAAATTGCAGGAATTCATTCCGTTTCTTATATTAAAGACA